>NDGN011452105.1:0-41467 GCA_002564285.1 Tympanoctomys barrerae
GGACGAGCTTTCCACCCGTCTCTAGAAGCCAAAGGACGCACTGCCAGCTGTCTCAGGGGCCCTCGGTCCCCTCCCAGCTCCGGGCTCTTAATGATCACTTCTTCATTTTGTCTCAGCGGCTCCAACAGCAGCTCCACTAGCTCCAACAGCGAGACTTGTTAAAATTATATTTAGAATAAGAACACGCGGCTTCATTGAACCTTTCCTGGTACGAGGAAGGGCGTGCGGTGGTACAAAAGCCTTATGGCAGCTATCTTGGCCGTTCAGTGGCATTTCTCATTTTGTGGGACTTGGCATTTGGGATAAAAGAACCATTAAGTTATTTTAGATAGGAAAGGTGCCGCTTTTCAATACTTGAAGAGAATTATGAGTTAAATAGACTTACAATGGCTGTCTTCGCTACTGAACTGCCATTTGTAATATTTCTAACATGAGAAAAATGTATTTAAAATTCTAAATAACTGGCTCCCCCACTTCTAGAATGCAGCCCATTCTTGTGGTAGGGACTTGTGCTCCACACACACAGGTTTTATTTCTCTGGGTTGCCTGGCAACACAAATGCAGTAAGTGATGTCAGAGGTCAAGGAGCAGACTAAAGTCATTAGGGAAACCCACCCTTATCAGCATTTTCCATCTATTTTGTAATCTTGGAAATAAAATAAGATTTCATTGTATTAAACATCTGCATTTTTTTTCTTATCAAATGCCAACTTTTCATAGACATTTTTTTTTCTCTCTGGACATGAGTCTATCACACATAAGGAATTGTAATTATGTGCACTGCTTTGAAATGGACTTCTTTATTATGCCGGCCTACTCTGAAGGCTAAAGTGGACACTTCCTCGTTCTGGCCATGGTTACTGTGTGGCACGCAGTTGTGAGCACTTTTGGAAACACACCAAGAAGTATCAGAGCACACGCTGGGTCTGAACACCCTCACTTTGAACCCCCAGTTAGCATGCAATTAAGTTCCATTTTCAAATGTATGTGTCAGTCTCCTAGGAGATTATTTTTGTAAAAATGAATGTAAAGGAGCCTATAAGTTTTCTTGTCTCTGTTTTGAAAGGGGGACAGCTGTGACAAAGTTTTAAACAACTCTCTGAAGTTTGCTTTTTCTTGCCTGTTCTATGCCAAAGGCTAAGGTCCTGAGCATTTGTTGCTTGTATGTAGTTAATTGTATTTTGGCATGATGTGTTTAAGGCCTTTTGCCAGTGGGGATGACACAAAGCTCCCTCTCCCTGTCTCACTCCCTCCTTCTGTTTTTGAGACAGGGTCTCACTATGTAGTTCAGGCTTTCCTTGACCCCATTACTGATTCAGAATGCCTTCAACTTACAGTTCAGCCTTCCCAGTGCAGGGATTGCAGGCATATCCCACCATTACTGGCTGGCACAGTACACTTTAATATTCTGTTTCTAGAACTTTCTGCTTCTAGTATTTCTACTTGTGGTATTTTATTTCCATAGCATGAGTCCTGGCCCAAATATTTAACATTTCCAAATGGCTGCTCTAAAGACCAGGCAGCCAGAGGCAGAGTCCCATTCTGTATTAGTGTGAAGTGGAGTCAGGATCACTTTCAGGGGAAGATTTTATCTTTTATCTCCGCTGCTCGGTCCTCCCTTAATTCTTCTCCAAGAGAAGCAGCAGCCGCCAGCCAGCAGAGACTCTCTGCTAAGTTTCATCAGGGAAAAATGACTCTGCTTTTCCTATTCCCAACATCCTGGCAAGGCTGCGCTCCAAACTCTGGTCTGAGATTATAGAAGAAGATGCAGGGCGGAGTGGGCCACTGAAAGGCAAGTGGGGAAGAACTCCCCACCGCCTTTGCCTGCGGCTCCTCGCAGCGCCCCTCAGGGCATTGGACGCAGACCTGTGCCACTTGGAGGGCCAGGGGGGGTCCCTCCTGGACAGCTTGTGCCAGGTGAGGGTCCCGGTCCCTGTAGGGGAACAACTGCCTGATGCCAGCGCCACTCCCTGCTCCGGATCCAGAAGAGGGGGGCGCTGCAGTGTTCATTCTGTCACCCATGAACAGCATTCACAGAGGAAACATCTCTTCAGTTTTAGCACGAAGAAAACTTGGGGTTTCATGCTACGCGCGCTTGAGAGCTCCACTTTCAGGTTCTCTTCTCTTCACAGCTGGGAAGCGAGGCGCCACCGTGGAAACGACCTCTGCCAACAGCGCAGACGTGAGCACATATTTGCAGAGGCACGGTGACTTAATTTTTTCCCTTCCCATGATTTTTTCTAAACCTTGAACCCTTCAACCACTTTTTTATTGGAGGGATTACGATGCCTCCCTTGCCTTCTTCAGAACAAGGCAGGGTATGAATTAGCACACAGTAAGTGAGGTATAGTGGTGCCCACCTTAACCTTAGGCGGGAGGACAGTATGTTCAAGGTCAGTCTGGGCAAGTTGCCGAGACTCAAAATAAAGCACAAAAGGGTGAGGAGTGTGTAGCTCAGTGGTAGTGTGCCTCTCTAGCTCAACCTGCGCTTAATTCCCAGCAGTGAAAATATGAAAAGAAAAAAGGTTAAACAAAATAAGTTTTTTTCAACTGTGTGAATCCACACAGAGTAAAGAATACCTTTTGCCACCTCCTGAATTACTACTACTTCGAGTCCCAGCACCACTGGAGGTGGGGAGAGGAACAACAGGAGCAGGTGGGGAGCCAGAAGGGAGGGTAGGAATTCTCCCCCTTGCTAGCAAAGAAGCAAGTGAGTTTCTATGGCTATGAGGTCACTTCTAAGGAAAGGCAAGGGAACGCAAGTCGGGAACTGCTTGAACGAAATCCAAAGTTTACCCTGCCGACCCTCACACGCCCAATTTGTACACCATGAGAATGTCATCTCTATGAGACATATTTATGAAGTAGGTGTGTTCATATTACATAACTACTATATCACCATTTGGCCCACACACATATGCAATGCTAAAAATTATCCGCAACCTGTTACTATACTTTCCACCATACAGTTAAGAGAACTGCTTGATAAAAAAACAAAAGCACACAGCTCAATGGCCTGACACTCTCCAGAACCAAGACTACTGTTCATCAGTTCTAAGGAATGAGCACCCACATTGTCCAACAAATTTCCAGAACTGGTCATCGTCGTTATTGTATCATACTTTTAGAGTTAATGCTTAGAAATTACATTGGTTTTTATGGGAAAGATTAAGTTACATTCACAATAAACTTAACCAAATATCTAAAAAAAAAAAAAAAAAAGAATAAAAAACAAAACACATGAGGGAGGGATGTAGAAAGATTGCTTTGGGCAAGTCCAGTGGTGGCCCCTGCAATCAGAAGTAGCCAAATAGCTGCAATCTATGGGGACTTGAATTTTTAAAAAGATTTAGATGTTTTTGTCTTTTTGAGACACAGTCTCACTATGCAGTTCAAGGTGTCCTTGAACTCAGTTTGTAGTCCAGGCTGGTCTTGAACTTGCAGCAATCCTCCTGCCTCAGCTTCCAGAGTGCTGGGATTACAGGCAGGTGCCACCACTGTTTAATGTAGAAACCATGGGGAGGGGACCCTCAGAAGCCGTTCTGGCTAGAGATGCAGTCTGACTTTCCTGTGCAGCTGACCCTTGTCCGGGGCATAGCTCTCAGGAGGAAGCTTCTACATGCGGATGTTCAGAGAGCTCTAGGCCCCCCACACTGCCTCAGGTCGGGTTTAAGGGCGGCAGGGACCTCAGCGCCCTGTGTGGCTCCGCGCAGACCAGTCCTTGCCCTTCCTCTCTAAGTCTTCCCTGTGAGATCCTCTTCTCAGGGAGGAAGGAAGCAAGTCTCGAGAGACTTGCCATTATAAAGTGTTATTCTTATTATTCAATTGTGCTTATCAAATGCAATGTGCTTATATACAGAAAACTAGGAAAAAATAGCTACTTAAAAAAAATTCAAGACAAGGTCACCCAACTGAAGTGAAAATTTACCTATCCTCAAGACATGGCAAGGGGAATAAAAATTAATTCTGGGCCTTCAGAAAATTACCTGATATGTAGATACTTTCATAACGTAAATTGTATTTGCATGTTAAAATGATCTGTTGGCAATGTGTTCTTCACAGTCAACTCCGAGCCAAGCTCTCCCTCCTCCTACAACAGCTCTGATAAAAATACAACGCATTCCTCTGCATCTCCAGTCAGGACGCGAGAGTGGGCTGCCAGAGAGCCTCGGACTGGACTCCCTCGGTCCTGATGTGCCAGAATCTTGAATGGGTTTCATCCCTTTGCGGAATAGACACATATCTTCCACTTGGGGGATACCCTCTACAGACGTACACGTGGGTACGTGGGTATATTTGACTCCCGCTATCATTTCAGAGTCAACACTCTGGAATTTAGAAGGGTGTCCCTTCCGCTCCTGAACACAAGCTCCGTGCTGGGCACCTGTGCCTTCCCAGTGTCTGGAGTTCCCATCTGCGCTCGGCCAGGGACGGTGGAACTCTCCGAGCTTTAAGCAATGACAGACAGTCCGTTGTGGCTGGCACGCGTGCACGACCTGCCACCCCTGTGCTAGACGGAGGCTGCCTCGCGTCCAGCAGGAAAGCGCCAGGCCGCGAGTCTCCACAGAGTTCCCGACCTCTTGCCCAGGCGCGCAGTGTTTGCTGGAGACATACGCGCACACAGTGTGACCGTCGGAATCGAACCCTTGCGAGTGCTGGGCTGTTTGTCCCTTTGCGTTGTACGCTTTTGCTACAGTTGAGCTTAACAATGGGCAGGACAAGATTTTGAGTCGTCCAAGCAAATCGCCAGACCTGGCACACTCTGACCCAGGTCTGTGGCCCGCTGCGGCACCCCCAGGGTCTCCTGCCAACAGGGAAAGCCCTTCATCCCCGCCCCCCTCACTGCGCGCGCCCGGGTGCTGCCACCAGACAGCCACAGTGCCGGCTCCTCACTCGCGCCACAGCTCTGTTCCTGCAGCATGGATTGCAAGTTTGCAGAGTGAATGTTCTAAGCCATGGGCCCTGTTTCTGACTGTAGTTCCCTCGTTTTTTTTTTCCTGCCATTTGCGGTTTAATTATAAAGTTACTGACCTCGCTGCTTCCCAATGTCTTTACATAGAGAACAGGGCTAACATTACAAGTTCAAATGGTGTCTAGGTGCACAATCTCTGTGTTTGGTAGTCTCCACCAGGTGCCTACCAACAGGTGCATCTACCCAGATGTACTCCCAAGCTCACCGCTCTGTGAAGCGGGATCTATTTTCCTTGTGACTTCCAGTGTGAAAAACCATTTTAAATACATCTGCAAAGAATTTCCTGTATTCATTGACAAACACAAGAAATATTTCAGAATCAGACATTTAAAAGAAACGGAATGTGCTGCAAATAGAGGAATAATACCCCAAATATCACACCCTGAGGGGCATCTCCCCTGACAAGAATATTATTTTAGAAAGTTATGGTGAGGAAAAAAAAGAATTGAGTGATATGAGCGCCTGAGTCGTTGGCAGGAGGCGTGCTGGCTCCGCTGCAGCTGCTGGCCCAGCTCTCTCAGGATGAGGCAGGTGACGCAGGCTCTCGGAAGCCCGCAGCACACCCTTTGTTAAGCTCCTGGAAAGGCTTCACCGAGAGAACCGGCGACCGCCTCGTCCCGCGGCCCTGCTGCCTCTGTGTGCAGCCTGGGTCCTCCCGAGCCTGGGACTCATCTCGCTGGCTGTTGAGGGCCATTGTTCTCAGACCCACTGGCCCAGGCCCCCTGGATGGACCCGACAGACCCCCTAGCCTGACCGGGGTGAGCCGGGTACGGCAGCCCTTTCCCTGAGACATTTCTGTAGCTCCCCTGCTTCAGGGAGGTTACTTTTTACAGTTACTGAACAAATTCTGCTTCACTGCTTTCCTGTGTCATTCTTGTCACAAAAGAAAACAAATCACACCTTGTGAATTTCAAAGTCTAAGCATGAGTGTGCAGCATTATTGTCATTGGACAGTGTTCAAAATTGTAACTTTTTCCTAAATGGAAGCTGCCGTCACAAACAACTAGGAGCTATTTCCAAACTGCCAGCCTGTGTCCCTGCAGCAAAGAATTCAGACCGGTGCTCATCGAGAAGGACAAAGCGGAGGGGCGATGACATTGTAGCTAAAGTCTGATTTCATCTCCAAATTTTTCTGCCAAAAATTGAGAAGCAGAGCTTCCAGAGTAGAAGAGAGGGAGGGAACAATTAGCACAGCAGGGTCATGGCTGAGCAAACATTTTCAGAGCAGCATGCACTAAAGAATAACTTCCCAGCTTCGCTAGTTGGATCTATATGTGGGTTGGTTTCAATTTGGATCAAATTCAGAGCTATGCCCACTAACAACAGCCACTTCCTGTAAGTACGCCTTAATATTAGCAATGGAGAAGGTTTACCTCCGAATCCTAGGAGGGACTTGGAGCACAGATAGAGGCAGAGGAGGGAAGGCATGCTGCAGTGCAGCAGGGTCAACTGCGTAGCTCCGCCGGCTCTGGCTCCTCCAGGAATGTCCTCCGGGAGCCCAGGCGCGATGCAGAGGAGAAAAGCGGCTCCTCTCCTGTGCCAGCTAGATGCTGCGCTCAGATGAAACACTCGGGACCGGGCAGGAGCAGGAAGCACTCGCTGCACAGCATCCTAATGTCCTTCAGATCTTCTACTCTTCCTCCAGAGGCCGGACGGGCTGCTCTGCATGACTGTGCGGCTGCCTCCGAAGCACTAGGAGGGCAGTCCCAGCTGGAGGAGCAGAGCAGCCCAGAGGCCACAGGGCTGCCCCAGCCCCCGGTTCCGGCAGCAGCACAGCCTCTTTTGCTTGGCTCTGCATCTTCAGTGTCATGAGGTACAACTTCCTAAATCCTCATAGTCCGATCACTACACACAACAAACATACACAGATACGCGGCTGTGAAGTAAGCAGAATAATTGCCCTGCTTTCTGCCTCTCCCCGCAGGGCGCCAAGGACTCCCTTGGCTGTCTCCCTTTTTCCTTCCTTGCCTCGCATTTCCTTCCATGGAGTCTGAGCCCCTCATCTGCTCTTTTCCCTACAGTCCAGAAGTGCTGGCTGGACTCCATGAGTCACACTGAGCAGCACACGGGCAAATCGCCAACAGAACCCGCCTGTCCTTCGGGGCAGGGACAGAGATGCCCTCCCTTTGATTGTCTGCGACGCTAAGTGGCAGTGCTTTTAGCACGTCACATGGACACATCCTGAGGCAGCTCTGTGCACATTAGGGGTGTCATCCTCCATTTTTTTTTTTTTTTACAAATGCAGAAATGAGCTCCAGCTGATGTAACTTGCCTACATCTGCAAAAGCCAACAAGAAAATCACACGCGACTCAACAGAAAAATGACCAAAAGGGATGAAGAGACGCCTAATGGTAGAGGACATGCACAATTCCCACACGCATGAAGAGCACTCAGCAGCAGCTGTCATCGGAGAATGTGAGGAACACCCTGCTGGGGGTAAGGACAGCACACAATGTAAAATTATGCAACATAATGTAATATAAAGTTATACTCTTTCCATCAGTGGAAGGTGAATGCCTACCAATTCCAAGTGTCAGGAGAAGCACAGATCCACATTGCAATCTAAGGTAAGCGAAGACTAGAGACACCCGCCCAGCAGTGTTTTTCTCCTTACCCTTGAACATTCATTCACGTGGCCTGCAAATTACACTAGACCATGAGAAATTCTGGTGGGTGTGCTGCAGTTACAATCAATAACACTAAGACAGCAGAGAATGGCCAACACAGATGAAGGTTACAGTCCAAACCCAAGCTTTTGATTTGCTTCATGGGTGCTTACTGCATTATCAGAGATGTCTTGTTATCAATGAAATACAATAGGAAATTGATAGAAAGATATTAGTAACCTATTTTCTCATATCTAGGGTACTAAAAACACCAAAGAAGCAAGAGAAAAACATCCAATAAACAGGAATTTGTCACGGATCATACAACCATATATTCTGGGCCCAGAGCCCAAGCGGGCCGTTCCTCCATTCTCAGCCAAGGGGGAAAGCAGCATGCAGTGCACCAGTCCTCTCCGTGTGTAAGGCCCAGCCTCTGGTCAGGGCTGGACCTGATGGCCTGCTTTCCTGGAGAGTATAGAGAGGCAGGCGAGATGGCAGTGATCTAACAGCTTCTGCCGGATGAGGGGCTCCTGGCCCTGCTGGGAGCGGCTAGAGACGCTCCGGGGGTGCTCTGGTCTTGGTCGCAGGTCCCGTGGGGGTGAGTACAGGAGTTGGGGAGCAAGAGCAAGGTTCATGAAAGTCACAAAGACAAGCATTTGTAGGTGCTTATAAGCCAGGAGCCACCAGAATTTGTCATATTGTGCAGTCTCATGACTATAACCACTGAGGCATTGATTATTATTTCCAGTTAAAGAGAAAGTAATTTGAGTATAGCAGGGGTGGCCTGTGCCTGGGATTCCAGCTGCTCTGAGGTGAGTAGAAGGGGAGAAAATTCGAGGACAGCGAGGACAACTTAGTAAGACCCTGTCTCCAAAATAAATAAATGTAAATGAAGATGAGACCCCCGAATGGTAAAGCTTTAAGAAAGTTGGCCCTTGGTCATACAATTCTGGTGAAAAATGGAAGATCCTTGAGCCCAGCTCTTGCCCGCACCACTGCCATGCCCTTAACATGTAAGATGCATGCACACCTAGAGACATACAAATCACACGTGCACAGGTACACACAGATGCTCAC
This sequence comes from Tympanoctomys barrerae, assembly GCA_002564285.1. Taxonomy (NCBI): domain Eukaryota; kingdom Metazoa; phylum Chordata; class Mammalia; order Rodentia; family Octodontidae; genus Tympanoctomys; species Tympanoctomys barrerae. The sequence goes on from NDGN011452105.1 coordinate 8,657, forward strand.
ATGCAAGGGTGCAAGTGTATGTAGAGAAAACTGTAATATGCATGTGTATACACATGTGTAGACACATATGTAGACAAATGTATAAAGACATATATATATATATACATGTATAGATGTCCATTCATACACATGTAGGTATATACTTGTGAATTTGCATGTAGATACACATCCTTATACATATATATAGACACACAGGAATACTACATGTTTATACAGACATGTACATATTGAACAGATATGCAATCACACATGTATATGTGCACTCATACATATATATAGTCACTTTCACATGCAGACACCATGTATGATTTGCAACCACACAGATATACATAGATACACAAATGCTCATTTGTACATATAAACACATATATATAAGTAACATTCATGCACATGTAAGTATAGACACACTTATAGATGTATAGAAACATGTACATATGCACATTCATGCACACATACATGCAGATATGCCCATGTGCATATGTATAATAAGCACACATACACACAATACAGTAGCTTTTCCAGTGTTCAAAAGATTTACTAATTAGCAAGGGATGGCGGCACACACCTGTAATCCCAGGTATTTAGGGGACTAGGGCAGAAAGACCACAGGTTCAGTGGCCGGGGGTGTAGCTCAGTGGTGAAGTGCTGCCTAGCATACACAAGGCCTTGGTTCAAATCCCAGTACTGCTAAAAGAAGAAAGAAAAATTCACCACCTGTTGTTAAAACTTCCGGTGCCATTTCCCTCCAGCAGGTGAAAGGCAGAGCTGGGCACCCCAGAGGCGAGGACCCACACATCACTCCGGGAGCATCTGTCTGCACCCCCAGACTCCTGCTCTGCCTCGACGGCACCTGCTCAGCCCGTCCCCTTCCACATCAGCGCCCACAGTGCAGGAGCCTCTGGCGAGCTGCAGGTCCCGCCCTGCTGGAGAGAGGGGGCACATCCACAGGTGGCTGTCGGGTGTCATCTTGGAGGAGGCCACTAAGCTATTGTTTGAAATGAGGTCATCTACTTGTGTGGCATGAAATGCCAGGTAAACACAAGTGTAGCTGCGTTTCTGCTAAGGCACAGGGGGGGCAGTGCGGCCCAAAACCAGCGTTCACAGAGTGCAGCAGTGACCACGAAAATGACAGAACAACGCTTACCTTCACTTTATGCAGCATCTAGCTTTGACACCGTTGGCTTTTGTTGTCTTAATTTTTAAGCTGTTTAGTTTTGGGGGGCTCTGCCCTTAAGAGTGTCTAAATAGGAAGGTGTCCAGGGGCTGGGAATTCAGTTATAAGACCATTCTCTCAAATTTAATTATAAGAGGCTAGAGATGCTAGAGAATAAGGTAAATATTTTCTTTGACCTCAACGCAGAAAGGAGATGGGTGGGAGCTGGCAATGGGACAGAGAGATGCACACAAACCTCTCCAGGCCCTGAATACATAAACACAAAGAAACCCAGCACAGCCGGTGTGGTGGGGGCAAAGTGCTCGTGACGCCCCTCCATCCAACATTATTCAGATTTTCAAAGTTTTAAAAGAGGAAAATGCTGCAGTTTAACCTATAACTGCCACATAAAATGTGGCAAAGTAAGAGAATAAGGATTGGGAATGTTCCATTTTCTATCAGACCAGAAAAGTTTGTTGATGTCTTTGTAGGAAGCTCCAAGTTCAAAGGCCAAGTTTTCCTCCCTGACCTGGAACCCCCACGCCGTGGGCTGCTCATGGCCCATGAAGGAGATGGAACAGAGAGTGGTGATGAGACACTGGGTGGGAGAAGCGGGACTGTAGGTCAGGGCCAGGACGGCCCGCAGTCATCCCAAACAGAAGGAAAAGGGTCAGGGATGGAGCCCATGGGTGACCCAGCATGGCAGCTGCCCGAAGACTGGGTAGAGATCTGTGATTTAAACATAATGTTTTCATCGAGACTCGAACTACATCTGAGGCCTGTGACTTAATTTCACCCAACATTCAACAGCTGTTTCCTTTTTCAATGCTAAACAGTGCATGGTTAAGGATTTTTAAAACTAATGTTTTCTAACTACTGAAAATGTAACTTTTTTTTTTTAAACCACAAGCCCAAATGATTCCCACACAGAGTCCTATAAGGAATAAAGAAAGGAGCCCCCTTTTAGCAGCACAGAAATGGAACCTCAGAGGGGTACAGGACTTATTGATTCTACACAAATAGTTTGAGACTGAGCTGGCAGTAGGGCCTACATGGCAATTTTCACTTTAAATATTTTAACCTCTTATAAAAAGTTCAATGTCCCGCAGACTTTCAAAGCACAAGTCATAAAAGTGTAAGAGCAAAGTAGGAACATTTCCCGGAGATGTGGGGGGATACGGGACTGGAGGCCCGGGGAGAAGGCAGCGGCCAGCTCAGGCACCACTGCAGAGGCCACCGATGGGCGGGACAGCCCGCTACCGTGGTGGAGCCGGGTGGCCGCTGGGTAAGACTTGTGGGGTCCTGAGAGCCAGGTCTGGGAAGTGACAGTCTGCGAACACTTCTACCGTATCCACACAGCTCCTCCGTTAGGAGCTGAGTTCAGGTCCTGCTGGCCAGGTCGTTAAGTGTGGTGCTCCCCAGATGAAGCACCGTACGCAGCACACACCTTACAATATTCAGAGCAAAGAAACAGTCAGGGGAAACGCCCCCTTGACGGCTTTGCTTTCCTTTGTATAACGTACATGCAGCCCTGTCATGCGTAACGCCACGCAGCTGCGTTCCTGTGTGGAACAGGACAGCCAGCCAAAATTGTGGCACTATCAAGGTGACCGCAGAAACTTCGTGGGGCTCTACGGGCACGAGGAACACAACGGCACAGAAGGCAAGATCGTAACTCCAAACAAGGGGCTGCTATCGTAAGTCTGAGCCGTTTTCGAACAGTCAGTCATCAGATGAGGAATATTTGTATTTCAATCCCCAGGTAAGGTGGCTGAGACCCAAGGCCACACAGCCACGAAGGACAGTGACTACGGCAGTCTCTACCATGTGCCAGACATTACCCAGCCTATGTCAGCTGCCCTAAACTGAAATGCCCGAGCCCTCTTTACTTCTTCATCTGACATGGACTTGCATCCAAATATCTCTGCACACCTAGCAGGAGGGGAAGCTGATTCAGAGGCTTCACATGATTATGGTCGTCCCCCTTAAAAACCATCACTGAATTGAGGAGCTAATCACAGAGCACCTTTGTTTTTGTGCTATGTTTTTCAGGTGATAAATAGCTGAAAATTTATAGTGAAGCCATTTTTAGAGAAGCAGTTCTCACGGCACCCAATACCTTTGTGACCTGGGCCGCAGGTGTGTCATGGCCTATATGCAATGCCACAAGGTACCGCAGAATATGGATGTCAGCTGGACCTTCACTTCCTAAATTCAACCCTGAAGGATCTGCCAACGTCTATCTACAGCAGATCCAAAACTCTTTATGTAACTTTGCTGCAATAAGATGAATCCTATGTGGAGCAGGTCATGAGCCCAAAACACTGAATAGCTGTTGGAAGGTATATTTCACTGTTTGCATGGTGTTGAGTTCGACACTAGCAGATCATTTCATTTTTATCCATTCTTCCTGGTGTGGAAGCCAGGTTAACATAAATACTTGGGTCACTTACAGTTTCAAAAAGTTACTCAATTCCCTGACCCGCTTTGTCTCATCTGCAAAGAGAAGTTAATAGATGTAATTATTATAGAAGGATCATTACCTATCAGCCTAGATTATTCCAGAATTCTTTCTGGAACAAAATGAGCTATGAAGAAAAGAAGAAGCAAAAGATAAAAAGGTGGTACTTCTCAGCAAAGGCAGTTTGCTCTTGGTAACATTTTTATGCTTCTTCCTATTGCAAGGGGGAGGGTTACTGCTGTAATCAACAAATATATGAAAATGACTTACAATCACCGATGGTGAGACATCCCAATGTGTCTAATTATTTCATCTGTTTCAAAGTAAGAATCTGTAGCAAATTAAAACCAAAGGCAGACAATTTTAAAGAAAAGACTACCCTGAATGAAAAAAAAATCAAATATAATACTAAGTACAGTGGGAGGTGATGACTCAGAAATTGCATTGTGGGACTGAATATTAGACCGCACCAGCTATCACTTTCTTTGTTTAGAGGAGATAAATTTCCCAAAAGTTACGATAATGATCTTTTAATCCCTTCAGGAATTGTCTGATGCTTTTCAAGAAAGAAGACTAAGAAATGGAAATCTAGAGAAGAAAAAAGGCAAATATCTAAGCACGCCTCACTTCAGGGTGCATTTTATTTTATTATTATTATTATTATTATTATTATTATTATTATTATTGGCAGAACCAGGGAACAAACTCAGGCCCTTGCGCTTGCCAGGGAAGCATTTATTTCACTGAGCCATCTCCCAGACCCTACTCAAGATGTATTTTAGTATGATGTATGTATGTATGTATTTATATATTTATTTTTTGAGGTCTTCGTCTTGCCGGGATGCAGTCTGTGGTTCAGAGTCGCAAGAAGGGGAAGCTGTTTCAGCTGTAGAAGATCTGCTGCTCACGTGGGGCAGCTTCCCCACTTGGTCCGCAATCCATAAATCAAATAATTTGGAAAGATGTGAAATACTCATCTTTGACATAAGTCATACAAGGGTGATCCATTTAAAATACAGAGGTTTCTGTACACACTGGTGTTTTGCAGGTGTCACCTGTCTATTTCTTCAAAGAGAACCTCAAAATTCCATCCCACTTTCCTCCATTAGGTCTCTGAGCCATCTCCCTCCTTTCTCCGTAATAGACACTTGGAGGTAACATGGTCCCCTCCCATAGCCCGTCCATATCTCCGAGGCTTTCCCATGCATTGATTTGGGCCAACAGGAGAAGACATGACCAGGGCCGAAGAGCAAAGGAATTTAGGATGTGCCACCCCGGAACAAGCTCAGCTGCTGGGGTGAGCATTCCAAGCTGAAATCACTTGGTGGTCTGTAGTGTTAGAAAGTGCCATGTGGCCAATCTTCCCTTCACCAGCAAGGCACAAAGTCCTCTTGGGAGGACATCCTCACCCCGCAAGTCGTGCTCACCAAAATCTAGTCATGGAAGCTGCACTGAACCTGAGTGAACAAGCCCTGAAAGAATGTTGTTCTCACAAGCTCTGCCTCTGCCCACGGTACCTCGTCCCAGCAGCCCACAACTTCTACTCTATTAGCTTGACTATCTGTCCTGTATTCCTCACTCTTTCACACATTTGTTGTTCTTCATCTAGAAAGCACGAAAATGCAGACTTCGGCCATTTCTTTGGACGTCACTTTCTTGTGACAATTCCAAGGGCACTAACAAGACTTCTGTGCCTTTCTCTCTTGTTAGTTGGCACTTGTGCTAATGCAGCTAAGAGCCCATACAAGAACTTAGGTGGGTGGGGACAAGGGGACCTTTTTCTCTCCAACAAGAGTTCAAGGAATGAGAAACTGAGTATTCCCTGGCTTCCTCTGCGCGCAGGGCCCTTCGAGTGGCTGGAGGGCCGCTCAGGTCAGACGCCTCTCCCCTACGCCTCCTGCTCTCACTGGGCTGCCGACTCTGTGCATTTCCTGTGCTCACCGGGTCAGCCCCAGGACACTAGCAGCCTCCTGCTCACTGGTCCCTCCGTGTCTCAACTCAGTGAGCAGCCCACTGCCCATGACAGCCCTCAGTGATACACCCAAAAGTTACATAAATGCTGAGGAAACCTTGTTCCATACTTCAGCTATTCAGTTAGAGTAAATTTGCATTCTGGTGTGTTTCATAGTCTATTTCTTAAGACATCTATTCTCTTCTTAAGTATCGTCCCCAAAAAACTAAAGTCACCATGACATAGTGACCTCTGCATCCCCACGTTTAGAGCAGCACACTTCATAATGAAAAGATTGCCGAAGCAACCACGTGCCCAGCAGTAGACCTGTGGATGAGGAAAACGTGGCATCGATGTTCCTTGGGCTCTGCTCTACCATAAAGAAGGACAGACGAAGCACGTTGGGGTGAATAGATGTGTCTTTAAACCATAATCTTAAGTGAAATAAATCAGATGCCCTACTTTAAGTATCACATTATTTGTCTTGTGTTAAAAACTCAAAGTATAAATAATTGATTTAAACTTTTTTTCATAAAATCAATCAATTTTATTATATTGTGATTGATTGTGGTATTAATATAAATAGAACCTCATGTATAGTAATGTAAGATATTTCTGGAGTTAATTATTTGGAAGATTGGTTATTGAGTCTGCTTCACAAAGCCTGACAACATGACACATTTTCAGCAGGTGTTGGAAAAACTGGCTCAAGCTTCAAACCCTCAACATCCCAGGTAATGAGTTATCAATTTTCAATCTGTCTAGAAGGTTCACAGTTTCTTACTCTGTATCTATGCGAGCCTAAACAGCAAGACCGGACCATATTAAAATATCCTGAATTATTTTGTGTGAGTAAATCTTATATTTTGGTTTCTAGCATTTGTAAAATTCCCTAACATTTAAGAGCTTACTATGTATGTACCTTGAACATGAAAATTGGCTCATGTAAGTTATTATCTCTGTGAGAAATCAATTAGAGAATCATGCTCTGCGGGGGCAGAGGAAGCAAGGATGCCCCACAGGGACCCCGGCCAGGAGCAACCACGAAATCCTTCCTCTCCATTCTTCTGCCCCTGAGCTGCCGTGTACAATTGTCCCCAGATGGTGTGAAAGCAATCAGGAAAAGCTTCAAAGAGAGGGAGAGTTTTAATTCTAGAGAGGAGCTCTTATTTGCTTAATTCATAATCTACTGCACGGCACGAATTTAAGGAACTAAAGCAGCTGTGGCCAGCATTCAAATGAGAACCAAGAGGAGCGCAGCAACAGACACAGCCGTCACGATGGCGCTTCCCGTGTCGCGAGTGTAAGGCTATTAACCACTTCAGTTCCTTCAGGCAGCACCTAAACTCAACTTGACAAGAGTAAGATTTAGTTCACACCAAAGAATACTAGCATAGCATACTTTAAAACAATATTCAGCTTCACAGACAGTGAAGACAACACAAATGGAAATAAACATAAGGTGCGATCTCCCACCCACTGCAGTAGGACACACAAATTAAAATAATAAATTTAATGTTGGCAGCAGTCACGCGGAGCCATATAAATTCCTGTAAGTGAGCGCAGTACACAGAGGGACCCACCGCGCAGCGGTCAGTAAGGGTCACAGAAGCGCTTGCAGCCCCACTGGCAAGTCCAGTTTTACAATTAGTGCCCTTAAGATACAACTCCAAAGCAAAAGAGTTTTATGAACTAAGTTTTCAAAACTATGCCTTCACAGGGATGGGAACGGCCCTTCCCCAGTTATACATGAGTAGGCGTGTTTATTACGATGACAACATTTTCAAAAATCAAATTGGAAGCAGATGACCTGCATGCCTGCTGACAAGGCTAGACGCAGACAAGGAGAGCTGAAAAGAGGACTATCCTGAGTCATTGCTCAGTGCTATACTCATGTTCATACTGTGAATAAGAAAACTGAAGCACAGGCTGGTTAAGCTCATTGCCAAAGGTGATGGAGGTAAAAGGCAAACGTCCGAAGTCTGGGCTCTGGGTGCTAAAGCCCAGCTGCCTGCTCTAAGTAGGCAGTAGGTCCCTCTTCCTCTAAGTTTTGTGGCCAGCTGAAAAAAGCACCTTATCTCAGTCGGATCCTATGACTTGCCAACTGGAACTCATTAATAAATATGATGCTTTTATTTTAGGAAGAAAATAAAGGGCAGGGCCAATTATTGCAAGATGTATCTTCAGACATCTACAGATTTATGGTTTAGTTCAATAAAAAATGATTGCTGTGTAGACGGGGAAATGAATCCATACGAGAGCTGGATATTTCAATCTTCGTGCCACAGTGCACTTAGCAAAATGTAGGCACACTGTGCTCCCATAAATAATTAAATGACTAAGTTTATGATACTTGGGATCTATTGCAGGTAAAGACATAAAATGAGCTGATCACGATTTTCTCTTTTCATTGAGGAGAATTCAAAGTTAATTTTATGGTGTCAACTCATTGCAGCGTGCACTTGTAAATGCTAATGATTACAGGAAACCACTGAAATATTCAGCAAACCACATCAGATTCCTTTCCCTGTCAACTTCCCCACACCAAAAAAAATTACTAAAATGACTTGAGGCTCTTGTAAAAATTAGTAAAGATGGTGTTTGGGCTCCGATAATCCACAGTTATTTATATCTTAAGGTGACCAGAGTAGGACAATATGAAAATAGAGTAATTAAGCAAATAATTTATCTGTTTTGACCATATAGCTGCAGAATACATGAAGACTTGGGTCTCCATTAAGCACATTGAATTATATTTAGATGACGTGTTTGTTCTGTGAAGTCTCATCTGCACTTGTTAGAAAGAGCAAGTACAGGCCAGCAACAGGAAGCTTTCTGCAGAAACGCCCTATCTCCTCAGCTCTGGCTTGAAATCCTAAACTTTCTCATCATTTTCTTCTGTGATTTTTAAAGAATAAAAAGGTCTACCCACCTCAGAACTGTACACACATGAGCTGCTGAGCTTAGGAGGGCTCCTGCCGGGGGAACGATCTGGATGCCGCAAGGACGTGAGTCAGAGCCTCGGCTGGAGGTGCGGCCATCCAGAGAGACACGGAGATCCCCGGATGACGGCAACTTGTTTTTGATTAAGCTTATTTTTTCTTCTCTCACTGCTCGGTGCAGGAAAATGTGGCTTTATCCTTTGGGTAGATACTACTTTCAATTTAATGGAGACGTTTTCACATTGAAATTTGAATTAGAAGGAGAAATGCCACATTTGCTTCCCACCGAAGGGAAAGGAGGGAGAAGATGAGAGAAGGAAGAGAGAGAAGGCCAGCCGTTCCATTCTTTCGCAGGTGCTCTGATTCTGTCCGCTGTCTTCCAGATTCTTTTCTTTGGGGCTTTCCAATCATGGCCAGGAGGGGACAAGGATAGGACTGCTGGGGTGCATTTCAGGAAGGGCTGTTCCCAAGGCCACTGCCGAAGCTTCCCGACTCTACTGTAGACGTCAGAGTGGGCCTTATGGAGTGTCTTTCTTCCCTTCTTTTAAACCCAACCTAAGACTAGTCTTCTCTTAGCACAGGATCAGTAAATAGTAATGACCATAGCGCCATCAGCCTGAGGAGGGCACATAGCTACTGGGCCACTATGGAACTGCAGCTGAGAACGCATGTGGCAGTGTGCCCCGAACCTCTGGCAGATTCTTAGAGAGTTCTCACCATTTGACCCAGTGAGGCTAGCCTGTTGGGCATGGATCCCAGAGAAGAACTTAAATTCACACACACACACACACACACACACACACACACACACCTGTATCAATATTTGTGGTAGATGTTCATAACTGCTAAAAGTTGAAGACACTGAAAGGAGGGTAGGCAAATCACTCTGGTACATAAGTATAGTGAAATAACAGCTCAGTAATCAAAAGAAACACAAAATTAATACAGGTGACAACAAAGGCACGGTGCAGAGGGAAGGAAGCCCCTCTGACAAGATCATACGTCATACCACACAAATGACATTGTCTACAGGCTACCCTAGAAAACACAAGTGGTAGCAGAGATGCCAGTGGACAGCAGAGGCTCGGTGTGACCACAGAGGCAGCAGGAGGGAGTTTTTTGGGAGTGATGGAGCTCTTTAGTATCCTGATTGCTACAGTATTGCATGAATCTATATGTTTAAAAAAAGCACTTATACAATGTCTAATTACTATACGATAATTTTTTAAAAAATAAATTTTAATAAAAGGACATTTTATAAACATATAAGCAGAGTCAATAAAATACTTTCTTCAAAGGTGAGTACCATCCATCCAACCATCATCTTTTCTAGTCTGTCTATTCCTTTCCCTTCATAAATATTCACAAAATCTGCACACCTTAATGTCTCTCTATTGACCTTTAAAAAGTTTGTTTAGGCTGCTAAAGCAAAATGCTATAAACTTTGTAACTTACAAACAATAGAAATGCAACCCTTACAGTTCTGGAGGCCAGGATGTCCAGCACAAAGGGACTGTTAGCTCAGGAATCTGGTGAGGCCTATTTCCTGGTTCCAGATGTAGTCTCCTTTTTAACCCCACAGGTGGTAGGAGGGCTGGAGGGTTTCTCCAGGGGTCCTCTTTTTTTTTTTTTTTTTTTTTTTTTCTGGAACCGGAACCTGGGATTGAGCTTAGGCCCTTGCTCTTGTCAGAGAAGTGCTTATTCTACTGAGCCATCTCCCTGGCCCCCTCCAGGGGGCTTCTTGTTTATGGAAACTGAGCCTCTGTAGCAAAGCTCTTCAATCCTGACTTCACATCTCCTCAGATGTCCCTCCTCGGGATAGCATTGTGTGTGGGGCAGGATTTAAACACAAATGTGGAGGCCATAGGAAATAGATACAAATATTCAGGCCATACCACAGGGTGGTATTTATGGATACAAACAAGTGGACAAAATATTAGAAAAGTGGCATTTCAATGACAGCAACAATTGCTGATTTTTTAAAAAAATGTTTTTGGTTGTTGCAGGGTCTCACCACACAGCTTGGACTTGGGGTGATCCTCCTGCCTTCAGTCTCCCCAGTGTGGGGGTTACAGGCATGTGCCACTATGCCCAGACCCTGGCCAGCTCAGCCCACCCTGGAGGCGGGGCTGGTGGGGCATGTTGGTGCTGGGGATCGAACTGCGGTCCCTGTGCTTGCCTAAGCTTGCCTAAGCAGTTGCTTTAGTCCGCTGAGCTATCTTGCCAGCCCCAGTTGCTGAAATTTTCAATGTTTCATTTTTCTTTTATGAAATTCACATGGGAATCTCACTTTATTTTGCCTCCTAAGGAAAGAGTAAAATTTCAGGTGTAAGAGGCAAGAAAAATCAAGTAAAAAAACATTCAAAATATTTTAATTTTTATTTTTCAGGAAAGGGAGAATTGCCCGGAAGTACATGCATGATGTGATCCTTCATAGCCACTGCTCTTCCCAGAAAAAGGAATAATTGCCTCACAGCTAGGCTAGCCATTGTCTGACGAATGTTCCAGATTTATTCTCTATGATGGACTAGTAAATTAAGCATGCTCTGGAGTTATACAAAATGCTTTACACAATGAGCTAATCTACTTTTATGATCAATAACATACCTAAAAAGTCATGCTACAAATACACTCTAGTTGCAAAAATCATTCAATTTTAGTTTTCTTAGTAGAAGGGTTAATCAGGGCACTAGTCTTCTTTGTTGCTAAAAATAAATGTCACATTTTATTTACAAACAACTAGATTTCATTACAACAATTAGTGGCATGAAAACTATGCATACTGTATTTGGAGTATACAAAGTCACTTGGTACCAGTTGCATAAAATATGCACATTAAATTTTAGTATAGAGTTGTACATATTATCACAGGATTAGGCTGTAAATGTCATTGCAAAGGTGGAGGAAAAAAGAAAAATCATTCAGCTCTTTCAAAGAGAAGTCCGATGAAGTTCCAAGCAGCCACAGACAGCTTGTCTGCATCACAGACAGCTTGGAATGTGGGAGCGACCCCAGCTCCATTCCCTCACCCCACCCTACCCCACCCCACCCCAAGCTTTGCAGGGCATGCTCAGGACGTGGCACAAGAGGCGAAGGGCCCATTGGCTACTTGTGCCACATGAGCAGCCACGCTGGAGCCTGGCACCTGCAGACCCAGAACACTGGTGGAGCAATGGAAAAATGGGTGGGGGTCAGGCATGTGGACTGAGCTCCGCAGAGGGGCCAATGACGCTGCCTGCGCCAGGGGCCTCAGTCCACACCTACACTACAAACACAGCTGTGTATCCTTGCAGGGACAGAGTGTGCCGGGAAAGCCAGGCCTCTGGGACGCACTCTGCTAGCTCCTTCGTGTAATAGTCTTGTGGCTTTTTCAAATCAATTTCCATTAAAGGACCACTCGTATTTTTTGGCATCTTTTCACCAATCGCATCACTACCAAGCGTGCTGAGCATGCATGCACCACAGGCCTGGTGTAAAACCCAGAGCAGGGCCCAGTCCCTCGAGACACAGGCTTCCCCAGCTGATGGAGATGACCAGCACAGCTGCTAGCAATGCCAGAGGCTTCTGGCTATCCGACTGGTGAGATATTAGCAGTATGTTTCCAGCACACACTTCAGCGCACCGTGTTGTAAATATCTGCCACCCAACATTGGTAGTACTTCTTCATTATATACGGTTCTTCTACTATGTTTAATGTGCCAGGTTAGTGCAATGGTTTAAATCGAAGGCTTGCGTGTTTGAATCACAGGGCGCTGTTCCACCAGTGGACTCTGTGCTGCTGAATCCACACCTGCATATGTTGTTAGAAGTGGGGCCTGGCCGAAAGAGGTGGGCCCCTGAGTGGCATGGGAAGGGCAGCTCCCTCCAGCTCCTTCCTCTAGGCTGCTTCCTGGATGCTGTGAGTGGAGCATCCTTCCTCTGACATGCCCCTGTCATCCTGCAGCTGCCTTAGAGCCAACTGACCGTGCAACGAAGCCATGGGCCAAAATAAACCACCATTCCTTTAAGCTGTGGGCCTCACGTGTCAAGTCCAGTAATGAGAAAGCAGCTGAAGGCATCAGGTTGCTGGGCCACACCACACAACCCAGCGCTCACAGGTAGCTGGGGAAATGCTCTTTATTTTAAGACCTTATGTGGTATTAAAAGTACAAAATACTTCACACTGTTTTAAAAAATCATTCAATTGGTCATTATAACACAAATAATTTAATGATGTCATCGTGTGTTCTGCTAAGGCATCGTGTACTTTCCAGTCTCAGTGTAGGCAGTAGCCTGTTCTAGGGCTTAAGCACAAGTTCCTTAGACTGCTTGCTCCCCTCAGGGGGCCTTCAGCAGCTGCCGGAGCCCTGAAGCCATAATACAGCCCAGCGGTGAGTACTGAGGACAAAGACTTGATCATGGCAGAAAAACATGCCCCACATCCGTTCTTATTTCTGCTGGAATTAAGCAACTGAGAAATGACGCTGGGCAGCACAAGACCACTGAGACTAAACTACTGTTATAACTGCAGTTATAATTGGAAAGGGCTAGGAAGTAAGGAGAAAATTATCTTTCTTGAAAGAATTAATTAAAATCTTCTTAAAAGACAGTAAGACAATGACTTATGAGTACCTATTAAGCATATAGAATTAATGGTTCACACTAGGCCATCTCTAAAATGATCAAACTTTTAGCTTCTCTGCAGTTGGAGTAATATAAAGCTTAAAATTCTGGACAGTTTCTTTCTGGAAAATGGTTAAATTTTACATGGTAAAGAAAGTCAGCACAACCCTCAAGATGCACTGTCTTAATTTGGGGAGAAACTTTGCTGTCAAGAGAATCTTTGGAGTTAAAGCAAGGAATTGACAACGGTGAATGTTGCCGAAGTGTGGGCAGAGGGGTCTCTGTCTCCTTCTGGAGCTGCGCGAGTAGTCCCTGAAGAACGCTTGGCAGGATGCCTGGCTGCTATCTGGCAGCCCCTGCAATGACTTGCGCTGCACACATTCTTCCCAGAAGCCAGGACCGGCCCATCTACTGGGCAGCCTTCCATTTCTCCTTCCTTTGCTGAAGTTGTGCTTCCTGCGAGCAAAGAGTCCTTCACCATTTCTCCTCCTCAAGGGCAAGCCCAGAAGTCAATTCATGGTGTGCTCTTGCTTTTGGAAACTTCCAGCAATGTTTCGTGACAGGAAGAATCTAATTGATATCTGCTCTGCCACTTATCTCATAATAGTGTGAAAGTCCCCAAAGAATGACACAGCTAATATGTCCAGCCACACTCTGGTTAGCAAAGGCCTGTGCGGCAGCTCACCTATGAATACCTAAAACTTTTAGGTGACAATCACAGATACAAAAGATGTCTCAGCCAGAGACACTCAATCTTGTTAGCAGAGCTGGTTTCACCTGATGCCATTGTGGGTGAATAAAGAAAACCCTTCTCTCTGCCTATCCAAAGAAAAGAATTTGGAAAAGGTTTTTGTTTTATTTCTCTGTGTTTTCTTTCTGTCTCCCAGTGGCCTGTCCCTTGAGACAAGCCAGGGCCTAAAACAGTGCCCTCCCCATATGTAAGGGACACAGATTGATAAACAAACAGCCAGTAGAGGAAACGCACAGAAAGAAATGCTGCCTCTGAATTCCTGGGCAAATATTTACTTTCCTCAATCTTTCCCCAAGAAATTTTCTTAAGTCAGTATTTCTTGACCAGGTCTTTTGTGACCTCGGCTGGACACTCGAAGTCTATAAACCTCCAGCAATAATAGAGAGTCACTGTTCTGTAGCCATGAGTTCCACAGCCACAAGTTCAGTGAACTGTGGGTTGGAAACATTTGGGAAGAAATCTGCACTGAAAAGACACAGACAACCTTTCTTCTTATTAGCCCTTAAATAATACATCATAAGAAGTGTTTACACAGTGCTCACATTGTACTTGATGCTCAAAGTGTGTAGTGATGATGTGGCACGTACAGGAGGGCGGCACAGGGTGCACGTAAGCACGGACAGCTTAGATCACAGAGTGGCGATCCATGAATTTTGGTATGTGAAAGAGTCTGGAACCAGTGACCCATGGGCAGCAAGGGATAGCTGCACACATGTAGTGCATATTCTAGCATGTCTCTTTTTCTCCCTACCCCTTCCTTACTCCCTGAAGACTTCTACAGCTCTTTTAAAATGTTTTAAATAACTGTAATCCAAAAGCAATTTAAAACCACTGCTCCTACTGTATCTTTGCATAAACAGGCTATAAGAGCTTTGCATAAACAGGAGATATGAGCTGTTCAAACAAGGCAGCGAGATACCCAAGAGTCTCCATCCCCTGGATGTGCCAGAAGAGCGGCTCTTTCTTCTGCTTGATCCAACCGTGCATACCTGCAGACTGGAACAGGCCCCACGGGTTCTTAGATCTCAGACCACGGAAGCTAGATGGAGCTTGGAGGTCACCTGATCCAGTGTCTCATGACTACAGGATGCAGAGACGCGCCGGAGAGGCACAGCAGAACCCACTGCTCGCTGCCTCCCACGCCTTGTATATGTTTCAAAAAGTCTAGGGTAGGGACGAAAGGGTGTGTTTCTCCCAAGATCCAGGTGATCTGGGTGTATGGATCATGGACCACACATTGAGAGCCACTGATGCAATTTTATGCCCTGTACTACGAAGAAGTATATTGAGACCTGCAGTAGCAACAGTGACCTATTTAAAGTAACAGAGCTAAGTAGAAGGCCTGAGATTTCTTGAAATAGCAGCATGTCCCTTAGATAGAACACATAAGAAATTCTGAAGCTTTAGATGACAACGACATATACCACAATGCGTCTCAGCCCGAAACATTTGCACTCATTGGCGGTGCGGGCTCCACCTGACTCTGAGCGCCCAGAGAATGGAGCCCCTTCTTCTTGCTCATCCCAAGAACAGACTTTGGGAAGCTATTTTTTTTATTTCACAATGACAAATCTCCTCTGACAGTTTTATTGCTGTGGCTAAAATGTTCCTTTAAAATGAAAACATTATGTCATCCCTCTGGCAATGCAATAAGAAAATTCTTTTTATGGGGTTCCTTGCATAACGTTTTAATAACAAGGTATTTTTCCATCAACCTTTTGGATACATTTTTAAAATTTGCATTGAAGGGGCACCATTCTCAGCATCTTCAAGTCTCCTTTCCCACCCCACCCCACCACTAATTAAGATAATGGAGGAAAGCACAATGGCAAGGCTTGGTGTGGACCTCTCCTCCACCCTCCTGCCTTGCCCGCGCCACCTGCCGATGGCTCCTCGCTCAGCCCTGAAGCCATCAGATCGTCCCATGCCCCTTTTATTTCCCACCTCAGTCTTTCTCCTAAGTTACTGACTGCAGACCTAACCTCAACTCTCCATCTTAGAACATTCATACTTCAAAAAAAAAAAAAATTCATTCTTATCTCCTTTGATAGGACTTGGCTTGGGACTTCTTTAGGAGTGGCCTCCAGGGTCCTGCTCCACCCTGTTTATGTTACTTTTATGTCACATATTGGATTCCAAATAATGTCACCAAAGCACTATGAAAAATGTGAGCGTAACACATGCAAAGGGAAGATGCTTTGCTGAATACCTAAAGGCATTCAGCCACTGAGAAGTATTTCCAAAGCCCGCCCAGAACTTTTGAGTTTTTAAAATTTTTTCTATGCTATCTATTTTCTGTTTGTTGATTTTGGGGAAAGTAAAGTTGGTCATTATTTGCTAAACAGTGAATTTCATGTTCAATGTGAAAACGCAAACCAGAGTCCATCTTTGACACTTAGGTCACTGATGTTTAGCTCAGCGAAGGTGGTCCTAGCAGATTTCATCCCCTAGTGATGTGCAGCCCTCTGCCGTTGTGCAGATAGCTCTGTCAAGTTCACGCAGTGATGAAAGCCCCTAGGAGCACAGCCCCAGAAGGCATCTCTGTCGTTACGGGGCACACAGCTGTATCTTCTCAGCACTTACCACTGGTCGTGAGCACTGGAAACCTGCCCTCCATGGGGGGAAACGGGAAGGAACTAAATGCTGTTGCACAGGGATATTTTCAAAGCTATAAAGTTACATTATTCGTAGTATTACAACTCTATTTAGTTGTTGCTACATAAGAAAACCTGACCCTTAAAGCTGGGTTCGATACAAAAATATTCAAAAATATAATTGGATGATATTATTGAAAGTATGAAGTGAAATGTTCGGTCTAACATTCAAGGCCCTCCTTACAAAAGTAAATAAATAAAAAGTAAAATTTCAGATCGTGGTTCCAACTTTATTAACTGTTAAAATATTCCAAACGGTTTCATTTAAGACTCTTTTCTTGTTATTTAACCAGAAAATTGGATCTAAATCCATTCTCCACAGGCAAACATAACAATTACAACCTAAAATTGGATCTACACACATGCATGATGTAATTTTGCCTTTAAAAAATATGTATAAAATAAGCATCTGTGGAGGAGGGAGGAGACTCTTGAAAACGCTTCTATGTCCGCCGTTACCTGAGTGACCCTAACCATAAAAGCGCTTTATAAAGTCACTCATTGTTTTGTATTCTCATAAAGAATTCCATCAGGCTAATTGTAACCCTTTAAAAAAAAATCTGCATTATTTTTTAGCCTAAATTCTACACTAGGTGGAGCCCCACGTCTAAGATTTGGAGTAATTATAAAAAAGGAAAGAGAAGGACAAAAAAGAAGAAACAGAATGAGAAGCAAAAAGATGTTCATTCTTCCATTTTTAGTACGTAGCTTTAAAATCTACACTACCACCATTGAAACAAAGCGTTTCTCATCTTGACACCGCCGGTAGGGCGAACAGGAGGACCGTTAATGTGAACTGCAGCAACGGCTCAGCGGGTCGGGTGGGTGGAGGGAGAGCGGGGAGGTTCTAGGCCCCGACGCGAGGGGGGCGGGAGCAGGTGGTCCTGGCCTAAGTCCTGTCTGGATGCCCCAGGAAATGTTGTAACCACCTTAAAGCATCAACGCGTTCACCAATTCAAAGCAGACAGGCAAGCAGGTAACACCGGGCTTCTTTTCCCACTTAGAGAATACATTGTTAACACCAAAAGACTTAAAACAAAACACCCCGCCAGGACACTAACAAAAGGCGAAACATTCAAAATGCAGTCGAAGCTCCATGGTTCCCAGGATGCCGAAATGCAGGAGGCCCAACTCGGTGCGCTGCCGAGGGCAGGGCTCCGGGTCTCCGCAGCGCACAGGTTCAGCTTTGCTTAACTAGGACTCCTGGATAAAAATAGGCTCCGACTGTTCTCTGGCTCCTCGCGCGTGGGCTCAGATAAGACTGCTGAGATAAGGCTGCCGAACCTGGAGACCGCCGCTCCTCAGGATCAAGCCGCGGCGGCTGCCCAGCTGCTATCGGGCGCCCTTCCGACCCTGCGCTCACGCTCAGAATGCAGAGTCCAGCCCGGAGCAGGAGTCCTGCCCAGCGCCTCACGCTTCTGCTGACAAGGCCCTCACAGACCTGTCAGCTTACTAGGCAATAAAATGTTGTGGAGTCATTTTTTTCCTCTTCAGATTTCTGCAAAATCTTGAGCCAGGCAAGACACAGTTCTGCTGACAGCTGAGTTACGCGGTGCCGCAACCTTTGAACAAGCGCCGATCCCTGACCTCACATAAATCCCTTCCAGAGAGCGCAGGAAGCTAGTGGAGTCAGGATCAGACAAGCACAAAGGCAGTGACAGCCATTCTAAAAATTCCCTTCCCTACATGTCTAAGTATGTACAGCTGTCCATCCAAAATGTTGACATAAAAACCGATTTCTGTGAGTACTTTCCTGGCATTCTCCATAAGCAAACTGACTACTTTCCACTGGAAACTAGTTAGTTTCTAAACCGAATCATAAGTCTGCGGTCATAAACGATTTATAGCAACAAAACTAACTGGAGGAAAGACGAGCAATGGCTGAGTTCGTTTAAGACAGAGGTCATTTTTAAAGACATGAGTGTGGCGCCTACGGAGGACCTGTAGCAGTAGGCTACTGTAACCATGCATTGGCCAAAATACAGGCTGAAGGACTCGGGCATCACACCACAAAGGGTAGCCTGCTACCTAGCTGCGAGCTTCTAGCTGGGCATTAAGGCACGGACATCGTCATACCAATTCTTATACCGACGCAAAACAATCGGACCTCCAATATAATGGAGTTTTCCCCTTAGGTTTTCAGACAGGGAAGAGGCACAGTGAATCTGGTAGCACAGAACACATGCACATGCAAGATCCCATTCTCCGTCCTTGCTGCTGGGATTGTGGCTAACAGGACGGCAACAGATTCTTACAAGGAAAGCTATATGCAAATTGTTTCCCCACAGATAAAGGTGAGAGGCTACTTCTTCTGCACCCGGCACCATACAAGGAAGGCGACACAAAGCCACTGAGCAGGGTCCATCCAGACTCAGCCCATCTATGGTCCTCCTGTCCAGCTGCCCAGTGGCTTCAGCCTGAGAACAATGCTTCAAAAATGGGAAGAGGAGTAGCTGGTGTCCCACGGCGTTAAAATTCAGCTTTAGGATCCATAAGAAAACAGCTGAAATAGATCTTAGATAATTTTTTTCTAGCTAATCAGCTTGTTTTCTATATGCCAGGGAGGACAGAACTTGATGCATCAATTGTTTTTACATTTTGCAGACATTCAGTATCAGTCCCGGGTACAACTTCTTTCTAAGCGAAGTAATGTTTAACTGCTTCCCTATCGCCAACCCTGCCTCATAAGCATAATTTAGAACTTTGCTATTGAGATTCAGGGTCCTTCAGCTCTTCTCCCTTTGCACTAAACCTTTGAGAGAGAGAGACACAATGTCTTCTTCATCAGCACTGTTCCTATCTGAGCAATAATTAAAGATAAGGCAGGAAAAACAAAAGAACTACATATACACAGGCGTCGCTGGGTGCCGGGGCCCTGCCAGTGAAGAGGAAGTGGAAGCACTTTCTCCCAGACACTCAGAGCCCGGCAGCTGCTGGCTCAGGGGCGGTGGCAGACCCAGGAAGTGCTCAGGGGACAGTGTCAGAAGGCAAGCCTTGGACTTAGGGACCTGGGCCCCACTGGAGAGGCAATACACATTTGGGAGCCTGCTCCCCTGCAAGACTGCCATCTGATGTCCCAGAGTCACTTTGTAGTTAGTCTGAAAACAGAATGAAGAGGAGAAAGGGAAGGTCCTGATGCTGTGGGCAGCGGTGGGCCTTGCCAGGAGCCTGGCTCCTTCAAGACCAATACATGGAGATGAGGAGGTGCAGGCGCCATACAAGTGGTGTGCGCGATATGATCCAGGGCAGAAAAAGGAGAAACTACCTTTGCTGGAAGGGTCCAACTCAGGTCTCCAGAGATTCAAAGCTTATCTCATGTTACATCTATCGCAGAGGTATACACATACACCGTGATACAACACACACACACATACACACACACACACACTCCTCCTCTGGCACATCTGATTTAGTGCATCTTTGCTGTGCTATCCCCTGCTTGTAGTAGTCTTAAAATTACTGCCCTATTCTGCTCTGTGTTGGGTTATCTGTTCAATACTGTCTCCACCAGTATTTTGAAACCCTCTGGTCTCCCTGGAGCTTGACTTCCTTCTTTTGTAACAGCCCCATAATGTTTTGGGCAGCAACCCCTGTTTGCAGAATGAGCAGCAGCAGTTTAAATATCTGGTTTTTTTTTTTTTTAAACTACACACTTACTGCTTTTAGGGTTGGCAGGCTTAATTAAATAAGGAGTCATTGAGGACCATATCTTCTCATTCCAAATGAAATCCATTTTATTAAAATCCCTTCTACTAGAATTGAAATTACTAAGTGTTTCAGTTTTCCCTCCCCCTGCCCAGGTCCCAAATCCATGGGCATTTAGGTAATTTCACAAACCGTGATGCCTTCTGTATTGGACACTGTGACATACTGACTGGATTCCCTTACAGAAATGGGAGACTCATAATTCTCCTTCTACCATGGAAATCACCCCTACGGAAGACACCTCCAAGTCATATCTGCTTCCAGGGGCAGCCATCCCCCAAATGACCAACATGTGTGGGTGTAGAGACCTCAAGTCCTCTCCAGCTAATCAGGAGAGCTGCTGCTGTGAGAGGCTGAGGCGTCCCTTGGGACTGCACCTAAGCCCAAGTCTCCCTCTACCCAGATCTGCCTTTCTGCTGGCTACAGGTCCCAGTTCTACTTGCTTATAGACATCTTGGCCGAGGCGTGTATTCATAGCCTGCCTCTCAAGACACCACTGGAAAAGCCTCCCAGATTTCACATGCTACGCATACAGAAATCATTAAAGAGGGAGTGCTGGAATTACTATTTCATGCAGCTTTGTCGTGTGGTCATTAGTTAAACATTGTCCTTCCTCATCTATTAACGGCCCTTTGGGATTTTAGAAAACAGTGGGGTGATATGTGAGTACCCCCATCACTCCATACAACCTGCAGAGTCCTGTCACACCGACACACACCCACGGTTGTTGTAAGGGCATGGCAGATTCTTAGCCCCAGGAGGAGCTGAGATGAGGAGGTCTGGAGCCCTTAGGGCCGGCAGGAGCTGTGTGTGACAGGATAGGTGGTAGTTACCTGGAGAAGATCAGGAAAGGGGCTGGAAGACAGGAGGGGAAAGGTGTAAAGGATCACAGATAGGAGGAACCCTAAGGTGAGCCAGTGGAGGAGCGGAGGGGCTGAGACAGAATCAGAGACACCCTGAAGGTCAGCCTGATGGGCTCGGTCCTTGGGGTTCTGCTTTAGTTGTTCTTTTGTATGCTTGTTTGTTTGACTGACACATAATACAGATGGCTTTTCCGCACAGGATATATTTCTAGAATTTTCCAATTCCTTACCTCCACCAAAGTTATTTTGGAAAACAAAGCCAAGAGCTGCATCATGGACATTTGAGAAGAAGGCACAGCAGTGGTGACAGTTTTGTACCAACACGGAAGTAACGACATCTTCTACTAAATAGGAAACAATTCACTTGAGAAGAAAAGTTGTCAGTATTTTCAAAACATCTTGTTTTTATTTTGAAAAAAAGAAAGATACCTATCTTTTTCCCATATCTCTATTGTATAGGTAATATTAAAAGGGAAAAAAATAGGTGCTACTGATGGCCAACATTATCATTGCTACTGAAATAAATAACACAGACAGATTTGGAACTTCTGTCCACATGACTTAGTCTTGGGTATGTTCTACTTGTGTCTTCCGTTGGCTACTTCTTTAGTGCTCACAGTCATTGTCGTCATGCCTAAGAATGTCACTGACATCACTGTGTACAGTATGGGCATTTAGCCTCCACTCATGCATCTTGGCCTTCCTCCTTAACTAGAAATTACACAGAAATGAAGGTAAATACCATATAGACTTTAAAACCCTGAAATTGCCACATGTAAGGATCACAGAAGTGACTTGAATTATTAGAGGGTGCCATGGGACAGATGGCAATGCCAACAACAAATCACAACCCTTTCTTTCTCCTTCCCCCCACAAGAAATAATACTTGGGGACAAAAGGGATTGTGCACAGTATTGCTATGATGTGGAGTTGGAACCTCATTTATTCTGCTTAAAAGTTTTAAAACTCAGCAATCTAGCTTATTATTGGCAACACCCACATTGATGGTCAAGCACAGTATGATGGGAAAAGACGCAGGTGCAATCTGCAGCAATGGGATGCTGGGAGGAAGAGAGGCCCAGTGGGAATGACGGCTTCCATGCATCTCTTGAAAGTTAAGTGATGGACTAAAGATGGAAGGAAAGCCATAGCACATGGTCCCAAGAATCAGGCAAGAGACGAGGAAGGCCTTCCCTCTGAGTGGGGTCTGGATGTCCCACTCGCTGCTCAGGGAAACCCGCTCCCTTCACACCCACACATGGCAGTGAAGCTTCCTGAAGGCTGAAAGCCAGGCAGCTGGCCAAGACCACTGTCTACCTCCTATGTCTCTCTGAGTTTGAGAAGAGACTTATTACCGTAGCTAATAAAGCAGAAAATCAGCCATTAAAGAGGGATTCGGGATCAGACTCGGGAGACCTAGCACTCAAGAACAAGAGTCAAACTCCAAAGGAAATGTTCAGGTACAAGGGTTTCTCTGAATATAGAAAAACAAGTTCAGTTCTGTTTTAGTTTTTCTTCCTACGCTGCTATGAGCTTTATCAGAATACAGTCATACTGCTGGGTGCAAAGATGGCCATTTACTTAGGAGAGAAAGAACTTTCTCAGGCAAATCACCCTAATAAGATGTTTCTAGGAAAACTGTTCCTGTAGCTCATGATTTGCCATGATGCAGAGAGGTGAAACATCTTGAAGAACACATCGCGTAAGTCCCAAAAAGAGATTTCTCAACACAGAACTGAAAATCATCATGTAGCCCCACAGGCAAAGCAGCTGATGAGGTGGTAATTGTGTCAAATCAGCTACTCACAGCGCAAGAGATTAACGACACGTATTCCTAAGGTTATTTATGGGCAAGTAAATCATCCAAGATAAAGATTCCCAAATTACTTATACCAGAATAGAAAATCTTACAAACATCAAAGCCAGTTTCATATCAACCTTGAATGCAATTTTAGAAATTTCAGAAGTAACAGATTGCAATCACAAACACTGTTTGCTGCCAGCAAGTGGAATTCTGGCACCTCAACCAGCCAAGACCCTGGGAGGGGGGCATCTTGAGATCTATTGAAGGAGGGAGACCCGAGTTGCTAGTCAAAGTGATGACTTTCCTATGGAGATCTGTCTCAATTGGTCTGAAGAAAGAAACATAAGTACAAAGGATATCAGACTGACTTCTTCCATACTATCATGGCAATCAAAAAAACTCTCTCCAGCATCTGTGTCTCTTCCAACACCCCTGAGAACTTGGCCAAAGTATATTTAAAAGTAGGTATTGTCTCAGTTACTCTTCTCTTACTGGTGGGACAAATACCCATCACCCAAAACGAAGGAAGGAAAGGAAGGTTTAGCTCACAGCTGCTGGAGGTTTCAGTCCCTACTCAGCTGGCTCCAAGGCAGAGCAACACATGGCAGAGAGCATCCTCTCATGATGGCAGCAAAGAGCAGACAGCAAAGGGAGTGACAGCAGCTCAGGCAGCTGGCTAGCTTCTCTCCTCCTTGCAGTGCAATGCAGAGTATCTGCCCAGGACACTCACACCTGTAATCCCAGCACTGGATCACGAATCAGTCAGCATCTCCAGAAACCTCCCCATGACTGCATGAGGCTTTGGGGGGACAGCTAGACACAAACCCTACCAGGTAGATTCAAAACACATCTTCTGTCTGGTCTGCACCAGCCCTGGTCCCACCCGCTGAGCATCAGGGGTCTGGTGTGCTGTGATTGCTTGGTTTTAGAGGAGTAAAGTCAGATTTTGATATTTAGTTGTTTTGCTATCATGAGTGTTGACACCCTTTACTAAGGACAAACTGAGTGGGAAAGTCAAGTGAGATGGATAATGAATTCAACATTAACACATCAACAATGTGCCATTTCCCTTGGGTTTATATTAGAAAAATGTATCACAAAAGAATCACAAAAAGAAATACCTTCATATCTTTAGTTTCCATAAGGGATACATATATATAAAGACTTGAGTTATGTGATTTATAGAACAGGCTGAACAACAGTCTTAGAAAATTCAGTGTCAAGCTAGCAGGATATTTTTATATTGCTTGTCATAAGGAACTATTATTAGTGATGGTATAAACCCGAACAGAGGAGGGGAGAACACCCAGAGAAAAGTCCACAGAGCAGCTCTGACCACTGAATATGGCTCTTTCGCGTCACACGTGAGGGCTGGGTGAGGGTGACAGCGCCACCTGTGGTCCTGATCTCCCCAGCATGGGGCACAACACTCGAGGAAGGTGACCGTGGCCAGGTGCACACAGCTGCTCACGTGGAAGACATTTTCCCATCAAACAATTTGGCCCAGCAATTTTTCTCCCACAAATAAAGAGAAAAAAATGAACATTTTTGACATCAAAGGACTCACCCACATTATCCACATCCAGAGGTCCAAGAAGAGGGTTTTTCCAGACGAGGAGTGGATCCACATTCCATGTTCCAAGAGGTGGTGACACAGGCAAGCAAAACAGAGAAGAAAAATAATTTAGGACAATTTCTACAACTGGCAGCAATTCAGTCCACACCAAGCATGAGCACAATGGTGCCCCTTTCCAGCAATGGCCCACTGCCGGCGCATCACGGTCCATGGAGAAAGTTTCTGTAAAACAATACTACTAAGGTAGATAATTCCTGAGTGATACAAAGGACTGTGCATCAGCATTTTCATTTAAAACACACTCAATACTATATTTGGATGTGCGGTGGGTCTCCCCAGAAAGAGGAAGGGAAAGAGCTGTATAACTAGACAGGGAGACCAAAATACTAAAGCAAGTCCAGACTAGAATTGGGAGCGTGGCGGCCACAGGGTGAAGGCTCGGGCTGCCTCCATACCACAATCAGAAAACCTGGTAAAATGACCCCACATTCCAGCAAGCATTTGACTGAAACAATTGTAACTACAGACTCTCAAAGAATAGCAACTGTAACTCAGTTTATCTGTGCCACAGGTCAGAGCCACAGAACAAACTTGTAATTCTTCAAAGAAAGTTCCAAAGGAATAAGATTTTACTATTATCATTTCTCAGAGAAGCCCAGAAGAAAATGAACATGTTATTCAATGTCTACTATACATGGTTTTTGCATACTACAAGCCATGATAGTAGCTCTATCTTCAGCGCCTAAGTTCACACAAAACATATTTTCATGTACACGCAATCCCCAGATGGAGTCTGGTGTAGGCCAGCTCAGCTGTCACAAGCTTTCCGCATGAGAAGCCACGCTGGAGCAAGTCATGCTCCTCGGGTGCACGCAGGCCCCCCGGACCTCTGTCTTGCAGATGTGTGCTGCTAATCAGTTCCATCAAAAGCTGCTGCCAGCACAAAGGAATTCAGAGCAGGCTCTTGAAGAAATCCTCAGACGTGCATGCTCATTACAGTGATTTTTCACAAGAGTCAAAAGGTGGAAGCATCTTTGCATCTTTCAACAACTAGATTAAAAAATAGGATGGGGGGGGCTGGGGAGATAGCTCAGCGGTCTAAGTGCCTGCCTGGCAAGCGCAAGGACCTGAGTTTGATCCCTGGCACCACATGCTGTGCCGGCCCGGGAACCCTGGGTATGCTGTGATAGCCACCAAAACTGGCTGTGGTGGCACATGCCTGTAATCCCAGCACTGGGGACTGAGACAGGAGGATCACCATGAGTCTGAGCTGCATAGTGAGACCCTACACCAAATAAAAAAATAAATAGGATTACTACTCAGCCTTTAAAAGGAAGAACATTCTGACAGTGCCACAATACAGATGAACCTTAAGGACTTAACAAAACTGAGACAAACCAGATACAAAATGATAAATACTGTATGGTCACAAAAACTGAGATTTCCAAAGTCGTCAGCTCAGACAGGCAGACAGAGAGACAGCAGAAAGTTCATTGTCAGGAGCCACAAGAAAGGAAACAGACAGCTGCTGGACAGCCAGAGCTTAATTTGGCAAGATAAGAGTCCCGAGAGCTGGCTGAACATCAGGGTAACTGCCGCAGCACTGCTGGGCGGCAGGGTCCGGAGTGTGAAGACGGTGAGCGTCAGGATGTGTGTGCTTCGTCACCTTTGAAAGAAAGTCTATTGTCAAGATGGTTCTTGGAACTGTTTTGGCTACTCTGAGTGGGCACAATCTTCAAAAGAAAGAACGAATAAGAGTGCATGTCTACACTCACTGTAAAGTGTTGAGTGCAATCTGTGGAACAAAAAAATGACCCAGCATTAATTAAAAAACTTGGGCTTTCTGCACAGCAGGGGGCAGAACAAGAACAGGGTGCCTGAGATGCCCCGGAGGCAGCTACACAGAAACTCTTCGGGAGACCAGGGACCAGGAAGCCATCAGCAGTCCGCCCGCAACCCTCCCGGGACACTCCAAAGCAGGGAGTCCCCACAGGTGCCAACCAGCGTGAGGGCTTCCAGGGTCCACTGGAGAGCTTCGAAGTGTAATACTTGGGTTTGGAGGCGCTTTGCTTCTTAACCTGCTCTCTGCACCTGGCGATGCCTGGTGAACTTTCTCCTCACTGTGGCCAGGCGCACCTTAATTCCACTGATCACAGAAGGGACACGGAAGGTGCGGGGGACTCTCGCGCATGCGCTGTTCCTAGTTGCTCACGATCAGCCAAGGAAGTAAACACCGTGGGTGTAAGCGAGGGCTACAGTGGAAACAGGCTAACGTATCTGCATTCGGAGAGCGTCCTCGTCTGTTTCACACTGAGTTAAGTCCAATGAGATGGGCTGCCATGCCACGGGAAAGTGTGGCTTCAGGCGTCCTTTGGGGAGCAGCGTGACCTTGAGCATGCCACTGCACACCCGCGTGCTGGAGTGAACACGGAGGATGGTGGATGTTCTGGCTTCCTCATAGGGTTATGGTAGAGAGCAAATGGAAGCAATGCTGCCCCCAAGGAGACACAGCGCCACAGAAGAGTTCAGGGTAGACGGGTGGGCATGGGCATGTCCTCAGGGGCCTCTTGGCGGGAACGCTCATTTCCTTCCCGGGAAAGAGGACAGCGCGTGCAGACAGCGCACTGCAGCTCCTGCTGAGCGTTTCAACCTTGGCCTGGCAGGACGTGGCATGAGCAGGTCTTCAAGGACGACTTTAATCCCCATGGCCAGGTATCGAATCAGAGACTTCTCCTGACCAGGGTCTCTGGTAGGGGACTAGGGTTAGAAAAACTCATCCAGGCAGCACCCCCATGACGGATCCCGAGGACCAGAAAAAAAACACAGGCGCGCTCCTGTTGGTTGTCATGTGCTACCCGGAGCTGCCTGCAGATTCTGCCTCATACTTTTGTGGGATTTGAACATTCCTCAGCGGGAGGCTGTTGCCAGGTGGAGGTCGTTGAGCCCACAGAATTGTCAGCTAACTAAGCTTCACTTTTCAACAAGCCACCTTGCTTCTGATATTTCCGTATAATAGCCAAGAAGCAGATGAATTCACAAGCTTATTTCTGCCCAGAACACTTTTGATGGGTTTCCGCCCTAAGAGTTCTGTGGGCCCACAGCTGATAGCAGGAGGCCAATCGCTGACAGAGATGCCTGATGTGGAGTCCACAGGCTGGGAAGTTTCTAAAGCCCTTTCCAGGGGCCTATGAGGTCACACGGGTATTATTTGTCTGCTCATTTTCATTCTCTTGTGCATGGAACTTTCTAGAAGCACTGTGGCATGAGTTACCTCACCTTCCACTTCTGATGCAGGAGCAGGCGTGGACTCTTCAGTTACTGAGTTGATTGGCAGTGCTGCTCTTCACATTAATTTATTTTTGCCTTGGAAAACACAGTTAACGTTCATTAACATGGAATGGGTTTATTAATATTCTTTTGGGATAAGTTAAAAGTAAATGTCTTTTTTAAAGTTCTCAGTTATAATTCCCACTGCAGTTCGCATCAACAGATGGAAAATGCAGGAAGTTCTGTGTGGTCCCCAGTGGCCTTCAGGAATATACGCAGGGACAGAGATCAAACGCTATGAGAATTCCTGGGTTGAGACAGACGACAGAAGAGCAAGGTGTGAGAGGAGGCTGCACAAGCAGTCCAGGGGGGTCACCGGCACCCCAGCTCACACGGAAGATTCTGGACTCTATCTAGAAGCAGTGTCGGAATAGTCCACAGGGTAGACGGCTTCACCTCCAGTCCCGCTCCCTGCATGTGAGAGGTGTACAGACCTTATTGTTCACCTCAGTCTTCCTCCGCTTTCATTCGTAAGTATCCAGGACCCCAAAGCAAGTCTCAAGGTCGCTTTGAGAAAGAAGACTTTCTCTGTAGGACCAGATGCATACTTGGCCTGCGCTGACATTTAACAGCCCATGGTAGGGTCAGCGTGGGTACAGCGTCTGTAGGTCTTTTCTCTTTCTCTTTTTTTCTTCACACCTCTCACATTCGTGTAGACCCAGAATTAAGGTCCTGGCTCCTCTCCAGGGATTCTCTTTGGGATAGGATGACATGGAGCTAAAAGGATGGCCATGTCCACAGAAGGCGCCTCTGCTGACCCCAGACAGCCCCACTGTGACACCTGGAAGTTCTCCCTGCCCTTCTCCCTTGGCTCATTTGTGCCTCTCCTCTCAGAAACCCTCCATCTATCCTCCAGCCCCAGTGTGCATGTATTTCTCCTATTCTGGGCGGGGGGGCGGGGGGCGGGATTCACTTTCAGCTCCACTGAGAAGCCAAAGGCAAGGAACCGCGGTGTTAGTATTAATGCCTGATGGTTATAAAACTGATGATTTGTCACTTTAGTGTTGGCATGGTAAAAATAAATTATTCTAAGATGCAGTTTCCTAGAATAAATAGCACCTGAAAATGTGATTATGATTTTAGTAACAAGAAAATAGTTGCACATTCATAGAATCAGTGAGAAAAGACAAAGCTGTGTCTTTCTGCATCTTATCAAAGCCACGTCAGGGTCAGGGCTTGAGGGTGAAGAGCAGGAGCGGATGTCCCACAGGCAGGGTAAGTCATAGCACAGAGTTTGTCAAAGTGCTTTCTCCAGAGTCCCGGGTTAGTGTGTAACTAGGTGAGGGGATGCTTGTGCCAGAAAGGAGGCAACTGAGAAGATACTAGAACCTTCCATCCACACTGGGATTCTAGGGTGGATGTTAAATGTCCCCTGAAGGTTTGCTGTTAAAAGTGTCAGTCCCAGCCAGGTGTGGTGGTACATTCCTGTCATCCCAGCTCTCAGGATGCTGAGGCAGGAGGACCCCAAGTTCAAGGCCCGCCTGAACTGTCTCCAAAAACAACAAAGTCAGTCCCCAAAGTGGGGCCACTGGGAAGCAGTGTGACCTCAAGTGGTGACACCCAGGGGAGGTCACTGCGG
Source organism: Tympanoctomys barrerae (assembly GCA_002564285.1). Taxonomy (NCBI): domain Eukaryota; kingdom Metazoa; phylum Chordata; class Mammalia; order Rodentia; family Octodontidae; genus Tympanoctomys; species Tympanoctomys barrerae. Next base: position 38,025 of record NDGN011452105.1, read on the forward strand.
TGTGTCCACTTAAAGGGGACTCCAGACCTTCCCTGCTCTTTTCTACTTCCTGATCAGGAGTCAAGCACTGATGCTTTGCCTAAACAGAAGTTCCCACAAACCTAGGAGCATGGGGAGAGCCAACATAGACCTTTTCTTCTTTCATGCTTACTATCGTAAGTATTTTGTTATGGCAATAGAAAATTGACCTGTGGGATTTTAAAAACATGTCTTATTATAACCATGCAAGAGTTAATTTAAAATATATAAGGAGACCTGCAATCCCCATGCTGGACAGCACGCGCATCTTTACAAGGTCATGCTTAATTATTTTCCTGGACTGTTGCGTCAGCTTCCCTACCACCCTCCGCAGGGAGGAGTTAATATTTTCATAAAATTCTCTCTTGAAATTCATCATCCTCATAATGTATGTTGTAGTGGCTGCTGCTTGAATTCTGGGCTCCCCGTAGGGTGCTAAGCGGCTTACTCTCCTCTCAGGAGTGCTCCTACGCCTGCGCTGGCACCTTGTTTGTAGAAGATGATAAATGACTGTTGAATCAGAAACACATGACAACCTATGCTTGACTCTGGTTATCAGTCACTCCCACGCTTTTATACCAATAGCATGTGAGGATTACAGGGTTGTTAATCCTTTCTGCAAATATAATTAATTCGATCAGAGTGCTCCTACCCATTCCTCAGATTAACGGAACTAAGGCACCTAGGAACGTAGAAGACAGGGAATTGGGAGTAAGAGGAAATAAGAAAAGCCTGGCTATGAGCACCAGAGCATGGCAGGAGGGCCTGGAAGACCAGGCAGGAAGTCAGGAGGGGCACGGGAGGTCTGCTGCAAATCTCTAGGCGCTCAACTGAACTGTCTCGCCGTAGGCTACACATCTGGGGAGGCCCTGTTTAACTTCCTGTCCCTCAACCCCATAGCTGATATCAAAAGTTCCAAAATTTGTTCCTATCATGGACTGAAGAGTTGACTAGGCCAGCCTGAAATTCTTAATGACAATGGAGCAAAGAACTCAAAATCCTGAACAACAGTTTGCAAAGGCACTTTGGGGAAAATGACTTACTTAGACAATGAGGAATTGCCTGCATTCAGAAGCAGGGCTGTGCCTTTCATCACTCCGGGCTTCTCACCCCAAAGGCGAAAAAAGCCGGGGACGGAAGAAGAGAAGCGCTTCTATGTTCTCGGAAACCAAATGCGCAGCACTCACTAAACTTCAATCGTGGTAACTTCTGCTTTGAAAAATACTCAGAAAAGGAATGGCAAGGACTCCAAAATTAGGCTCTGCATTCCTTCGGGGGAAAGGCAGAGTGCAAAAGAAGGCCACCAGCTAAAGAAGGGGACAACAGGTCAGCAGCACCTGCAACCTGTGATTCAAGAGCACTCCGTGGAAATGAGCTTCTGCCCTAGGTGAACAGAGTGTACAGCTAGGAAAGCCTGGCCTTGGCTGCGGCCGAGGACACTGGCCTTGTCTTCTCCCTGCTCTTGAGGCTGACTCTTGTATCTTGTGCAAACAGATACTTTTGTAGGTCAATGCCAAAACACCGAATTCCTGAGTACAGTGTCTATCTTTGTCAACTCTGTGAAAAGTCAACAAAGTGAGGTTAAGAACTCTACCACGACCTGGAACAAGCAGCTCCACACAGGCAAAGGCAGCTAGCTAGTCTCTACACCAGCAAAGCCCTCCACCCAGGAAGCGAATACCGTGTCTTCAGCAGCGCTCAGCAGCGTGTCTTCAGCAGTGTTTTGCGCTCGTGCCCCCAGACACCCTGTTCAGTTCTCTGAGTGCAATGAAATTGCAGGCTCAATACAGGGAGACGTCAATAAAGGTGAAGATGCTTGAGGTTTACCCTGATCAAGTTGGGCCATTAGGCTTTTTTGAAAGTATAAAATTGTTATGCGCTCTAGTTCCACGTTACAATACTGCAAAGCTGAGTCACTACAGTGGTTGGCAGCTCTGAACACCTAGTTAGTGTTAGATGTCAAAAGCAAGCCACACACAGCGGGGCAGGGCAAGGCTGACGTTTCAGAGCCATTGGGCAGAAAGGAACCTGGCTCACGTTAATATTCTGGGAGCTCAATTGATCTCTGCTAGATCGCATTCTCTTTCTCCCAAATTCAGCCCAGTGAAGTCTAATGTGAGGACACACTTCTTTGCCTTTTCAGGATTTTTCTATTCACAACTTGTCTCCTTAGTCTTGCTGAAATTACACTTTGAGTAATAATTTTATGGGTCAGACACTCTCCCTCACGTCAACACATTTCCAGGCAGCAAGTTAAATGGCTGTCCAGGGCAAGCCACCAGCTGGTCCGCGCAGCTCTCTCTTACATAAGCTGCTCCCGTGGGGGCGGGAGGGCAGGGCCACCACTGCCTTCCAGCAGGGCCTGCAGGACTTTGATCTCTCACAGGTAATCAGATGTAACAAACACTCCCTTCTGCATGCCTGAGGAGAGCAGGAGAAAGCCTGCCCAGAGACAGGCCAAACTTCAGCCATCTAGCTGTCATTTTAATGGAACCCACCTACACAGATCTTCTCTCTAGGCCTTGAAAACAATGCCCCAAACCTCTCTGAATTCCTCCATGTTCAGGAAGGGAAGGGANGAAAGCAGGGAAAATTAGAAAGCACCACCCCAGGCAGTGCAGGAAGCAGTGTCAGTGCCACTCAAGTCAGAAAAACAGCAGATTCACGACCAGCATTTAGGTCAGGGGGACCGAATACACTGCAGATAAAAACTATCTTCCTTGTGCTTATAATAACAATGTTCTTATTGAGTCTTTGGTGTTTTCATGTAGCAGAACATGTGCAAAGCGAAACTTTGTTTTTCTCATCCAAAATCATTCTGACTGGACAGCATTGAGCTGTAACCACCACCAGGAATTTTATGCGATGTTCCGAGACTTAAAAAAACAAAAGGTTTTTAATCTATGATGATGCTTTGGGATTGCAGATTTGAGAGCTGGAAGCAGCTGTGACTCCATCGTGAAAACGGATCAACTAGCAGCTGGGGAAATTAAGCGCTGCTGAACCCACAAGCCGGGAAAGGAACCGCGGCTTACTCCTCCTGGAACAGCCTCATGACCCTCGAGCTGAATTCAAAGCACGAAGGGCAGTCGCTTGAAAGGAGGGGGTTCACTTGTGCGGTAAGAGCTCCCACATAAGACAAAACACCATGATACTTTTTCACATGGTGAAACAGTTTGGCCACTGGGTCATGCATGCACAGGCGCAGCATTACTCCTTGTGGAATTATCTAATTCACTCCTATCTATAATATATTTTTCTAAGAAAGCAGATAGCTAAGAATATCATGAAGTGTTCAGCCATCATAAATACAATGCAGACGAGGCTGAAACATGATAACATGCCCTCTGATCCATACGCCTTCGAGAGAACAGGATCTGAGCTGTTGGACTTTAGAAAGTAAGAGCTGTACACTTGTAGCTTTG
>NDGN011452122.1:871-12354 GCA_002564285.1 Tympanoctomys barrerae
AAAGAAAGAAAGAAAGAAAGAAAGAAAGAAAGAAAGAAAAGGAAGGAAGGAAGGAGAAAGAGAAGGAAGCAAGAAAGAGAAAGAAGAAAGAGAAAAGAAAGAAAGAAAAAAAGAAAAAGAAAGGAAAAGAAAGTAGCTAAAAAAGGTTTTACAGCCTTATGTTGGGGACTAAGCTACAGACTCTGGAGTTTTCTATTTTTAATATGAAGACAGAACTACTAGTCCCTCCACTAGAAGTTTGCAATTTCTCAAAAGTTCCTTGATAAATGTTTAGCAGCCCCCCTGACTTTCTGGGGAAAAAATGGGCAGTGAATGCTGGTCTCCAAGCATATTACCAATGTCGTAAAAGGATCTATCTAGGAGAATAATGTTCCAGTGGCCTGCAGCATAAAATTTAACTAAGAAATGCAAATGCTCACCTATAATTGTGTTTCAGATGAAGAATGAACTTTTTTAACCATGAGTATATCCTCTTTAGTCTTTGGGAATATTCACACTAAAAATATTATCAGCAGGCTGTCTGAAATTCTATTGTAAGTGAACGTCCTGCGACACTTCTGGCCAATGTAGTCCAGGAGTGCAGTTTGTCTTATGAGAAGACGGCAGTATAGCTGTAGACTAGCAGACAGCACCAGAAAACTACACTGGGAAAGCACATGTTTAACTATAAATGACATTACCCATATTCTTGGGTAAAATGATTTTGATTCCACTTTGGCAGGGCTCAGAGGAAGATTGAGTTTGCTTCACAGGTTTCTAGCAGTCAGATTCCTGATGAATGGTTGTTGGCCACGGGCAGTGGAAGAGGGGCTGGGAGAGGCCAAATGGAAAGTTAATGAGTCCTTAAGTGAACGAGTGCTGGGGGACTTGGTTGGCAAGGTGCTGTTCTGCTTGGAGCAGGAGCTGCGCGCCAGGAGGCTGGAGGGCCTTGCCTTCCGCCTCCGGTCTTCGGGTTTCCTGCAGCACAAACAACTGTGTTCAAGAAGAACTATTTTGGTTAATGTCTTATTGTGTGGATTCGCCACAGTTTTCTAGCTTCTTGGGGACCATTTGAATGCATAATTGGCAAGTGAGTATATGGTTTTCTCAGTAGGCTGATATTAATGATGAAAAACACAGAGTACAGTGGAAGCTGCAGCAACCTTACCTTGTGCAGATCGCAGCAAGCTTAATCACTTCAGCTCTGAATCGTTTATTTTTCTTTTACGCACCCAGCTCAAGTTACAAAGAACAAATGCAATATACCTGTAACGATGCATGCAGGAGCAAGAAATGCTACATACTACTTCTGTCTCTTAAGCACAGAAATAACATTAGATTATGATAAATTTTTAAAAAAAATCTTTCTGAGAGCACTGTTTATAAAGAGTGTCTATAACAATAACTGTATATTTGCTTCCCAAATAAAAGGAAGCTGAAAGGACAGCAAACACCACACATGCCAGGTTGCAAAAGACAGTGAGCTTCCTTGGAATTGTCCCAACTCACTAAAGTGGACATGCAGAAGGTTCAATCAGCATGACTCAGGTCAGTGTAGCACATGGGCTGTAAGGGATATTTTGCTCTGCTCACTTGATCTGCTAAAAAGTGGTGGAAGTAATTAACGGGAAATCCACTTCAGAGACTTTTAGTGAAGTGCCTAATAGCATAATATGGAGATATATCCATATATATATATATATATATATATATGCATTAGACTGAAAAAATTACAGTATAAATGAAAACCAATAGGGTTTGCAGCACCATGACTGAAATACTCTAACTGCTATTGCATCATATCACAGGGGTTGCCCTGTGGGCTGCCCTGTGTACTTCTTGCCGTGGCCCTGGTAATTGCATTAGGCCAAGTGTGGTCCTTCCTGGGCTCTGCTGCCTGACATTTACCACTTCACCACCTCATCTTCTAGACAGTAGGAACTCTGTGTTTGTTGAACGGATACATGAACTATAATTAAATAAGTTATATGCTGACTGGGTTCCTTTCTGGTACTGATGGATTTTTCCAGACTAATTCATGGCAAGTTAAGTTGCTAGATACATAACAACAGGTCCTGGTGAGGAATCCAGGCTGTTGCTGAAATGCCCTTCAGTAATGTGTCAACTTAGACTGCAGCTGTCTCCCAAGTAACTCATTAACAGGTAGGGTGTTCGTTCCCACACTGTAAGGTTCACGATTACTTTTCTAAAAGCTAGCTTGGATGCCGTTCACAATATTGTATGTGAACAATTAAGTAGGTAAACATACTCGTAGACAGGTAGGTAGGTAGGTAGGTAGGTAGGTAGATAATTCAGGACTTCATTTATGACCACATAGTAAGGCCAGTGCTCACTCCTGGCCTGTATATAGTATTAGATAAATGTATTGCTCTCTCAATCTTGAATTTCTTTTTAATCTACCTTCTGAGATTGCACACTTTTTTGTGTGTCTCCTACTTCATTAGCTATGCTTGATTTCATTAGCTGAATATTTTCTCTTCCCAAACTCTATTGGAATTCTCTGGTGCTCAATATTTAGAAATCTTTGGGTCTCTGATCACTTCCTAGTCAACGGTACCGAACTTTCAGCTTTCAACACAGTGCTTTCTCAGTAGCGATTTCCAGAGCACCTTGAAGCCACAAGAAATACCTGAGACTTTCCTTTCTAAAGTACTTAGATATAAATGATTAAGCACGAACGTGTAGGCTAAAGTTGGGCCCCAAGGCTACCTCCATCTGAGTCTCTAGTCAAATGTGAACTGTATTTGTATAATACAGTGGGATTTACAGATGAGCTAACTCTGAGCATTATGAGGTGAGGAGATGAGCCAATGATAAACTGTTAGAATCGCAGGGCTCCCTAGGAATGGAAGGAATGGGGGTGAAACTGGGCAGAGGGAGGCACTGGGTGGACTCAGAGCTTTGGAGATGCTGGGCTTCTGGTCTGGACAGAGGAGGAGGTGCTCCTGCACCACGAAAGAGATGCAGCTCCAGCAGCTGGGAAGGGTAGGGAGGTAGCTCCTAGCCTGGAGCTGCCCAAGGAACAGATGAGGTCCAGGACTTTGTGTGAGCTCACGGAAGCCACCTGTGAGTTCTGGCCTCCAGGATAGAAAGGATAGGATTTCCCATGTTTTAAGTTGTGAGAATTTGTTACAGACTCCATAAGAAATGGAGAGCTATCCTAATACCTTTATGATACCATTTTAAAAAATAAAAATATTGAAGAAAAATGATACTGTGCTATTCATAAAGAGGAAAAGGTTTTTTGTCTTGCAAGTGTAGACACTGTAGTAGGGATGCCCTTGGGTGTTTAGATCTGTGGCACCATAGCTCACTGGCATGTGATGGGACAGAAGCACTCACAGGGTGACCCAGATAAGGAAAAGATAGACAGAGGAAGAGAAGGCAGCTTCAGCCCCCCCAGGGCACGACCCCAAGTGTCTCCACATCTCCTGCTCAGCCCTGGCTCCTCAAGGCTTCACAACCCTTCAGAAGGGTCTTCCTAGGGAGTGAGGCTTTTTCCTGTAGGCCTCTGAGGACAGTGAGTACCTGAGCTCTAGGCAGTCCTGCCTCAGGTTCTTATTTCATCTACACAATCTCTGCATTCATTGATCACCATGAAATTTCTCGCACTCCAAAATTCAATTGGCCATCGCCACCCTCCTGTTCCACCTTGGTGATCGCGTGTATTTGTTTTTGTTTCATTTTTGAAACTATGGTTCCCAAAACTATGATCTCATCCAAAATTACATAATTTGGTCTAAAGTTGACACTGGAGCCCAAGCAGAATCTGCTGATCATATACCCGGTCACAGACATGGAACATCACATACTCCCCTTGCAATACCACGTATCCTGTGATATGTCTGATATGCTCTGTGGTACCAAAATCCTAAGTGAGTAAGTCTGTTCCCATGATTTTAAATATCACCTTTGAATGGATTCTCAACATTTTGGAGCCCGTAGCCTTCACTCACTGGCTCACCATCTTCTCAATTTAGACAGAGAGAAAGGTCACGTAAATAGGCCCTTTCCAAATGCCACTCTTCCTGTACAAATGCACGTGTCCTTCATCCTTGACCCCATATCTTTGTTTCTGAGGAAACCAGGAGGGGCCTTTCAAAGCAGGGAACACTGGGCCACCTGGTGTTGGGTGGGGAGGAGCTGCAGGCCCTGAAAGGCAAAGGCACCACCTCCGAGGTGAGTAAGCTGAAAGAGGAGTGATCAGGCAGGCTGAAGGGTGCTGGTGAAAGCCAGGTGGGTATTCTGGGTGAGGAGTAAGCCCCATGGGTCCCTAGCCTTGGGCTACAAGAAAAATCTGACAATGTTGTTGTCTTTAGTTATTGCACACTAACAGCCAGAGAAGTCAGCCAGATATAGAGACATACATCTGCAGTCCCAGAACTCTGGGAGCTTGAGGCAGGCGTAGCACAACTTCTAGTGCATTCTGGGAAATTTAGCAACTTCAGAAGAACTGGTCTAAAACTTCATTTTAAAAAAGTAAAATAGGGCTGGGGACTTAGTGCAATCTGAAAGATGTGCATTCAATCACTTGTACCCAAAAGAAAAATATATATATTATAAGGAAATGACTGTACAAAGCATGGTCTTTGAATAACTTTCCATGTGTCTCAGAGTCAGATCTTTCAGTCCACCCTCTCTGCCTTCTTCAGTATAGCACTGTAGGGCAGGTGTTGGAACCCCGCCATTCAGTTCCTTGTGTGTAAAATGAAAGCGAGTGTGGAGCTGACCCCAGGCAGCTATAGAGAAGGGCAAACCCCTCCGGGGGGGGGCTCTGCAGGATGCCTGCATATCCAGGTCACCTGAGGTCATCCTGGTTTATGTCTGTGTGTTGGTTACTTTTCTCTCCTTGTTGAAACAAAATACCTGGCACCCAACATTAGGGAAGGAAAGGTTCATTTAGCTCATAGTACGGGTGGAGGTTTCAGTCCATACTCAGCTGGCTCCACAGCAGCGTGGCGTGGCTCGGGGCAACACTTTAAGGCAGCAGAAGCAGCAGGAGAAGAAGCAGGGAGAGCAAGCCTGTCCTCTCTTATGTCCTAAGCAGGCTACCTGCCCCTGCGCCAGTGTAGCGCTCACACCGTCTCCACACCCTTGTCTTGCACAAGATGAGGGTGTTTACCAAGAGAGGCTCCCGGCCCGGCCTGCTGCTGAATTACTGAGTTAAACTTCTAAATGGCTCAAGTTGACGCAGTGTGTCAACCACTGCAGTTTTCCATCTTTTTTTAATACACTTTTTCTTTTCCCCCAAAGAACTTGTTTGGAAGGCAAGTTCGACCTACAAATGACAGCGCATGTTAGCTATGATATGATGTCTTCTTTGTCCTCCTCCTCATTTGTAGAAATCCCTAGATCAAATCTAAAAATAAATAAATTTTAAAAACCACGTAAACCAGCATATCTGGCATTGTTCTGTGCACCCAAGGGCAACATAGAAAACACGAAGAACCCTGACGTTCTCTAACGCGATAGTGCCTGGCATCAAACAAAGCCAGGACAGAGTCCAGGCCTCCGGCAGCTAGAGCAGAGCGCTCCAGCACGAAAGGCCTTTGCATGCTGGGAAGAAAGGAGATCGCGTGCCTCAGACAGGGCTGCAAGGGGCAGAGGTGATGTAAGCCGTCCCGGAAAACCCCACCTATTCCCTTTCATTTTGGAAAAATACCCCACATTCAGTTAACTGACTTACATGCCAAAAAGAGAGGAGGGTTCCTTTCTGGTCGTTCAGCCAGTGACCCACTTTTCTGGTAAGAGAAAGCGCATACGAGGGGAAAGAAGAGAGCGTGCGGGTGGCGTGGACGAAATACTCCTGCCGCCGTCTCCCTCTTGCCCAACAAGGGTGGCTCAGGGCTGAAGACTGCATTCACGTCAAGTGCCGGCGCTGGCCAAGTGCAGCGATGTTTACCTTCATTCAATTAGTAATTATTATTTACATTTACACGTTACATCACTAATGAAGTGTCCTCATGGCTAAACTGAAATCCCTTCATGAGATGCGGTAGAATTTACACTTGGTGATGAAAGCGATAACATAGTGCAAATAAAATCCTACTAATAGGAGACTCTCTGGTCTGAAAATCACATCGTGCTGGGTGCGTGAACTCATTTGACTTGGTGTAGTATTTTGTGGTCCCGGAATATCCAACAATGAAGGACTGAGCCTCTAGCACCCCCGGGGCGGCATCTGGCACCTGGCACCGGTGCACTGAGGCCCACCTGCTTGCTCATGAGCCGCAAGGGAGTGGTCTGCCGACCTCTGAGCCCCGTGCCTGCCTTTTTCTCTCGCTTCCTCGCCAAACGTCAGGGGCTTGAGATGCGTCATTATTATTATTTTTTTTTTCTTGGAAACTGAAAAGCACAGATGGCTTCAATCATCAAACTTGCCTTTTCAGAATGTATCAATAGGCCTCTTTGTTTCAGGGGTGGCGGAAGGCTTCCTGGTGGCGAGATAAAGAACGTCCTGTGGGGCGCAGCGCATTATGCCCCCACCTGGCTGCCTCAGCCTGGTGGTACCGGCCTTGTTCTGAGCACCAGGAGCAACATAGAAAACACGAAGGACCCTGACATGCTCCTGAGCTGAGGGTATTGGTCAGGAGGGCGCGTCCTGGCCCCGCTTTGGGATTTGGCGGGTATGAATGAAGAGGAAGACTACGCTGGCTTGTCTACACGTGACCTAGAGTAATAATTGACAGCATGTGCCTTTGTGCGCCCTCCACCTTTTCTATTTTCCTTTTTCTCGTGTATCTAGTAGAGGGCCTACAGGGTCTCACTACACAGATCGGACTCGTAGTGATCCTTCTGTTTACAGCCCCCTAAGCGCTGGGATTACAGGCGCGCGCCACCATGAGCAGGCTCATTTGCCATCTCAGCGCACCCTGGGGGCGGGACCGGCACGTCAGGGCAGGATCAAAAATCTTTTCATCTCTACTGATTTACACACTTTTTTGAGAAACTTGTATTCTTTTGCATGAGTTATCACCATAGAACAATGGGAATAAAGAAAAAATATACAACTTTTATTCTTTGCCATTTTAGTTACGTTCACCCGTGGAAGACGCACGCAGAAGATCCTTCTGCAGAACGTCTACTTTGGGCGGCAGCCTGACACTTGGCCCTCTTCTGCCCGACCCTCCGCAGACTAGATCGTATATGTGGCGGGGGCAATTCTGCCAAAGCCTTTCCTGCAGCAATCTGCTAACCTAATCAAACATTTGCTCTCCTGAAACAAAGACGGAGCCAGGAAACTTTCTCTTATATTTCAATTGCCACTTGAAACCGAAGCCTCCGTCTCTGCTGGATCATTTGAATACCTCATTTATAGCTGGCATTTACTTGAATTCATAAGTTGTGAAAGATTTAAAAATCATGCCGGGTCCTCGAGGAGAGCGCAGGCTTTGGTCTCTGCCCAGGAGCCCGCGGGTGCACTCAGCCCTGTGCTGGCAGATCCCGTTCACAATGGGTCAGGCTGGCACCCTTTCCGGACGGCAGGGCTGCTAAATGTGCCCGTCGCCCCGCATCAAGGATACAATTGTTTCTAAGTTTCAGAGTTGAATGCTTCATTAAACGCTGCAGCGCGTATGGTAAGGGGGCTTTCAATGGCTAACTTCATATTTAGCTTCCAAAATTCAGAGACAAACACCTTGCTACGCCCTGCAGCCCCCACAAATAGCCCCATTTGCTAATCTTTCCCGAAAGGTCTCTGTAGCCAGAAAGAATGCGCAGTTTTAATTTGCTAGGCACCCAGTGGGCCAGGGCTGGTGGGGGAGACGCTAATGGGCTGCAGACGTCCGTAATGACCCTTGGACAAAACTGAGGAAAACTAAATCAAAGCTTTGACAAGGGCAGGAGAGCGGAAACAAGCCCTAATTGTGGCCCGCGAAGCGCTCTTTCCCCTTTTGTGTCTTTCGCGGGAGAGTTGGACAGTGCTTTATGCAGTAACTTTTAAGGACAGAACCCAAAATGACTTTTTCCATCTTCAGGGATCCATGGCCAGACTCATTCTGTGAAATAAGCAGAGAAGGACGACATTATAGTGCAAATGGGGCCGACAAAGGGCTGGGCGCTCTCCCCGGTTAAATTTGGCTAACCTGCAGAAAGCCCATTGTGGGCGCCCGCATGCTTCACTGCGTCCTCTCCCCTCTTTATGGTTAAGTGAACCCGAAAACAATGACAAGGAAATATGCACTGAGTCACGCATCCTAAGAAATCGACTGTACTCTCCTCCAGTCCAAATAACGGCACTTTAATTCTTGGTTCTCCACATTTTCCCCGGGAGAGCCCTGTCCCTTCCTCTGAGCCCATATCAGCCACCGCAGTTCTGCCAAGGGGGCTCTGCAGGACCTGCCACTGTAGCCCTTGAAATGCTAAGCTGAACAGAGCAGGCGAAAGGTAAGTCGGCTTCCGTGCCGCGTTTTGAGAGTCTGTTTCGGCTGGCAAAGGTTTGTACTCTGACTTAAGAGACGCTTTGCTTGCTATCCGTCTTGATCCATCCAGCTGACTCTTGTTGCTGGCTTGTAACAGCCGACGTACAGGAGGGACATAAAGTCAAAGATAAAGGGAATCTGGTGGCAGTGAACTTAGAAAACAAAATGAGAAGCCATAGATTTTGCGCTTAAATATAGTTACCCACTAACAGAGCCCTCAGAGCAGAGCGTGGCAGCCCGAAAAGGCAAAAGGGACTGAGGGACAGAGCTGTGGTGCTCCTAGCTGGCTCTTTCTTTTCTTTCCATTTGGCTTACTTTGAAGTCTGAAACTGTTATGTAATTTGATAATGGAAAAATGTGAAGCACGGTCTGAAATCACGCAAAGCTGCCAATTATGTGACTGTTTTCTCGTTCTTCTGGGTTGATTTTTCTTGTGATTAAAATAACCTTTAACAAAGGGCATTTTAAAGAGTTTAACTTTAGCCTGCCCTCTAAAAACATCCGAACTTCAGAGAACTCGACTTTGTTTTCTGTTAGCAGAAGTGCGGAGTCCCACCAGGCTGGGCAGCTGACCTTTGAGAAGCCTGGTGGAGCCCTGCAGGGCGGGAACCTCGAGAGAGGATCTAATGCAGTCTGTGCTTTTTCGCCTTTTCTCCCCACAGCAAGTTCTCTGGTTTCAGTGCTCCTTGTGGCAAGACAGTGGACTTGCTCTAAAGCATTTGCTAAAAGTGTCCAGTCGATTGTGCAGTGCAGCCCCCTGCACGCTCTTGAGGGCTCCTTCCTTCCCTGATGGTTTCCACCTCCAGCCCACTCAGCAGGTGTCTCTCAGCACAGGTCCTGAATTAGCAGTCTTTTACTATCTCCAGGAAATGCAAGCTCTCATTGATCTCTCTCTCTCTCTCTCTCTCTCTCTCTCTCTCTCTCTCCTTTTACTTGCTGACATGAAAGTACGTGGATTCCTACCTGAAGAACCTCGTGTGGCACCTCTCACTTTTTTCAGAGTTCCACATCTTTCTCCTTCTGATGAGCTAAAAACAAAGGGAGCCTATAAGTTTTTCAAAAGGTAATTAGAGCACTGCTGCCTTAGAAAAAGAAAGCCTTTTTTAAAAAAAGCAAATACTCCTTAAAGATATGTAAAAGTGGCAAGAGCCTAATTTTGTAGCAAGCTACTTTGCTGTTCTTGGGACATAGAGAAGATCAGTGCAGAGCTAGGCAATCATTCGGAGCATCTGGAGTCAGTGCCGCGCCCACGTGGCTCTCCCGGGCAGGTCTGAAAGTGAAGAACCCTACTGGACAGCCACAGAAGGGTCAGGCAGTGTGCTTTTCTTCCTGTGGCCAGTCACACCTGGGGAGCAAGCAGCTCTGCCAGAAAACATAGCGGGGCAGCCACATGCAGCTGCCGTGTTTTGAACTCATAGGGTGCTGTGATCTCCGGGCCTTCAACACCTTTCCAAATCCAAGCCATAGAAGTAAAAAACGGACGTCACATGGTCATTGGAGAGCGATTGACTGAATGACATGCACTCACAAATGACCGGTGAATTTGTACTTCTAATGCATCTGTTGTGGTGAGGAGTCATTTTTGTAAAGGTTGGCGAGCTCTTGGGTACTCGGATGTGAGTCAAGAGGAAGAGGGTCACAGGAGGGATTCCTTACTGCTGCGTGGAATTAGGAATTCAAGGAACAGCCTGGCCACGTTTAGGGACTTCCAGGCTGACCATTCATGCTGAAGTCTGGCCATCTACATTTTCTGATAAGAAAATTCATTTAAAATAGTATCTCAGTTAAAAATATCGAATAAGTCACTGTTGGTAGCTTTTGTTTCTTGCATTTCCTTAGTATTAAATGCTAATGACAGGGATTGAAATTTTCAGTGAGTGCTATGGAAGCTGTGAGGTGAAGATCTGTAACTTGGAAGCCTGTAAATGTTAAGTGCTTTAGAACAGTTCATACATTTTTAAAGAGATGAATCATTCTTTTTGCACACCTGGCTGCGCAGTGCTGGATTATAAATGTAGGGTATTGTATGCATGGAAGTGGGATTAATGGGACCCAGTGTGGAAAGAAGGGGCCAGCAAAAGCGTCAGTTTTACATTTCACTTGGTGAATGCATCGGCTCTACTGAAATCAGTGGAAATTCAGTGGCCCGAGTGGGCCCCAGCTCCGCTGCCTGTCTGCCGCTTGGCTTCTGAGTGCCTGGGTGTGGCTCCGCCGCCCTGGTGCGCACTTCCTGTCTCCAGGTTTCGCTGCTGCGGTGACTTGGCTGTGTTCACTAATTGTCAGATTCCAACCATTTTAATAGGCAAGGAGACTCCAGTAACCTCAAATGCCGTTTAACCAGGGAAACATTAACTGTCAGTGATCCCTGCGAGAAAAACAAGTTCATGTCTTGTTATTATAATTTTTTTCTCAACTGTGTCGGAACTTAACATGGCAAAGTAGGAACTTCACTTAATCAACCTTCTATGATCGTATACGGATTGCTCTGTGTGTCTCTGTGATACAGTCCACAAATCAAAACACAAAACTCTTGTGTAAGAACCCCGTGTGTGCAATTATATGAATCTTTATGACATTAGCGTCTCTTGAAAGTTCCCGTCCGCATTTCCTAAGGTTTTGAACACCAAGTAAATGATCCAGAGCAGAACAGCATTCAGCTTCTTGGGAAGGCAACGAATGGAGCCACTTAGCTTAATTATTATCATTGAGGTTTGATTAAACTAGAGTGAATAGGAGTAAATGTCTTTTTGTAACCCCTATATAGTTTTCCATGGGTTTCATTCACTAGGCTTTTTAAAATTAATTATACAGCTATAGCTTTATGTTTATATGTTTTTGCACACTAGAAGAAATGTATTCCTAGGATATTGATCTTTGTGTGTGTGTGTGTGTGTGTGTGTGTGTGTGTGTGTATGTGTGTTAGACAGAGCAAAGCCAGGGCCTTCATATTGAGGTGCATCCACAAACTGGTTTATTTTTATTTTTATTTTTTTGGTGGAACGGGGATTGAACTCAGGTCCTTGCGCTTGCCAGGGAAGTGCTTATTCTACTGAGCCATCTCCC
>NDGN011452127.1:3319-13663 GCA_002564285.1 Tympanoctomys barrerae
TGTGGCACCTGATACTATAGTAGAGCTTTAAAATAAATAAAGGTACCCTTCTTCTGCTTCTGTTTAAAGTTATCTGGTTTTATGATGGCTCTTGCTCCCACGAATTTTAAGATCAATCAAATTGTTAAAGCAAATCTCTGTCAAGGTCTGATTTGAATTGTATTATATTAGCCACTTGACTACCTGGGAGGACCTCCTTGCCGGTGACAGGTATAAGACACAGACTGTGGCAGGAGGTAACTGCAGTAGTTAAAACTGTAATCAGTAATGAATTATGTTGATTTTCTAATGGAAAGAATATTCTAGTGGGTACAATGTATCAAGACATATTTTAGATCTGTACAGAGTCCATAAAAATTACTTATCAATATATGTGATGTAATTACATGTTTCAGATTTCTCCTATATGTTAAATGAAGTATGCTTTTCTCTATTCTTTCCTTCTTTCTGATTGAATTTTCATCTTCCTGAAGCACATCTTTTGGAATTCTTTCATTGAGTATCTGTGAACAACAGGATTTTTTGTGCTTGTCTGAATATTTCTTTTGCCATCATTCTCTGTGGATGATGGGGTTAATTCCTCAGTTGCTGGGAGTGCAATAAGGTGATAACATTTGACTATTGGCCCCCTTCACAAGTAGACTAGGTCATGGTCACAAGCCACCCTTTTGGCAGCCTGCATGCAGTGAGTGAATGCTGCAGGTGTATAAAAGGCCAGTCTACCTGCTCTAACTCAAAATAACTCGGAAAAGATATCTTGGATTCAAAGCCGAGCCCTTCATGTTGAATGTATGGAAGAGCAGTTCTTTCCTCTGTCTAATGCTGGTTAACTCCCTTCATAGCTGGTGCTCCCCAAAGCATTCTCAAATATACTTATCCTCATCTGTGATTCAGAGTACACCAGCTGGAGAAGTCAATCTAAGACAGTCATTTCTGGAACTTGCCCAAGAAAATAGACATTGAGATGGGTATATGACTTGAATAATAGCCACATTACTGCCTAGGAGGACCTCCTCACAGATGACAGGTGTAAGACAGAGACACCATGGTAGGAAGTAACTGCAGTAGTTAAAACTTTGAGCATTAATGAACTGTGTTGATTTTCTAAAGGAAAGAATATTTTAGTGGGTATAATGTATCAGGCATTTGAGAAATATGAGGGAAATACTAACCTTAGGGACAGAAGCACTGACTGTTGCTAAGTAAAATTGATTTTTGGAACTCATAAAATGCTGAGTGGTTAATTGGCTATTTCAATCTAAGAGGATAATTGAGAAGCTCTTTTTGGTAGCAAATAAAGAGGCTTTTATCCTGCATGCAATGGCAGGAACAGCTGAGGAACAGGCCTGGCACTTTAATCGTAAGTGTGGCAGAGCTCCAAAGGAGATTAACCACAGGCCCCAGCAGGTTGCTATGCCAAAGCCATAGGGCTACATCAGAAAGAAAGAGATGCTGATTGAGCTGGCTAGGTGGGGATGCCTCAGAGTCTTCAATTTCCAGATTCTCTTGAACCCTCTATGCTGGAATGTGACCCAGTATTCCTGACTAATGGCTATTGCTCCCTTTGGCTTGAAAACCACCAGAAGGCTTCTCTTTGTAATATAAACTATGCCATGGTCAAAGTCTGCTTCCAGCTGTCCTCACCACTCGATCTACAGGTAGGGTCAAGTTACAACATACCCTGATCCAGATAGCATAATGAGCAAACAAGAGCTGGAAATAAGGGACTGGGGTACGGCCCTGAGGAGGTTAAGAGATATACAGCAGATTTTGTCCCTAGGGATAAAATCAATAGGCAGCAAATTAAGATACTGCTCGGCTGGTACAATCAAAGAAGGTATGGTCAAGATGCTGAGAGACAATGATGCAATAGTGGGTCATACATCCTGGTCCAGTTTCTAGTTATGAGCCAGCTTTTGGATCTGTAGACTATCAACCTAGCAAATCCAGGTCCCAAGGAGGAAGGCCCTGGGATGTCATAAAAAGTGTACATGCTAGTGATTCCCCCAGTTCTTTCTCAGAGAGTAGTTTCTGCTTTCTCTGGAAAACTGTACTTTGGGAAAAAGGAAATAGCAAAAATTTTTTATATGGCATGACATAGGAATCTACCTCTCTTCTATTAAGCATCACATTAAAGAGATTTGTAAAATTAAAAAGCAGTTTTATGCTTCTATTTTTTGTCTGAGAAAGCACTGTTCTGTTTCATATAAATACTACTCTATTAACATGTAATGATTCACTGAATGATATTTAATGAATTAAGAAATATTTTTAAATTTTATCAATTTGAATTTCTTATATAGTAAATTTTAATAGATATAGCTCACAGAGATAAAAACTTATTATGGCCCTCAGAAGTTCTTAACGGTCCTTCAGGCCAAAACATGTGCAAACTGCTGCATTAAATGACAACACAAGCCAAATTATCCATGTAATCTTGGGGCAGTGTAATTGTGTCTCCACCTGGATTTCCTCTTGTGTAAAATTGAGAGTTAATGCTACATACAGAAAGTAATTAGGCCAGGAACAAAAATTATTGTATGTTAGCTGTTATTAATATTATTCTATTTTTCTCTGCAAACTCAGAAGTGGTAAAATGTGTTAAAATTGAAAGAAGTACTGCTGGAAGGTTGAGGAAAGGAAGATTTGATAAAGTCATGTGACAAATCTGAATGACAGTCAATTTCGACAATGTAGGGGGATTGGAGGGCATTTCTGTGAAGTTGTTGACCTGGTGACCACGAATTTAAAGTTGAATCACGATTGTGTGTCTCTTTGTATGTCTCTTTTTCCCTCCCCTCCCTTTTCCCCACCTCACTTCACCCTGGCTTTCTTTTTTCTTCTCTCTCCACCTGCCCTTCACAAGGCTAAATAGGTGAAAAAACAGTCAAATCTCCAGAAGTCCAGTTGGTTTAATCAGAAAGAAAACCTGACACATTGTGGAATGAAGAAATGAACTATGTTTTACAAAGCTACTAAAAAAGAAGACAGGAGGAAGCAGAGATGATCAAGAGAAAACAGAGCGATCAAGAAATATGAAGTCTCTAAGAGCAGGGAAAATTGTGTGAGAGAGTTAGGAAAACAGGAAGTTTGGATAGTCAGACATTTGCACTTTGCTTTTGAGTGATAGAACGGTTCCATTTCGTGACAAGCCCTGAGGTATAGTCAGGAAAGTGGATTCCTAGAGTAGAGCAGAAGTAATGGCTGCTGCAGATGAAATCAGGGACTTAGGAGAGTGGGCCTTCTACTTACCTGTTAAGGTGATGATGGATGATGGCAGAGGCAGAAGGGATGTCAGGTTTTCATTAATAAAGAGCGAGGATAAAACAGCAGCGATGAAAGATAAGTGACATAGTCAAACAGAACGAAGTCCTGATGGCCTGTGTGTGACAATGGGGTACCGAGCTCTGTCTTCCTCACTGAGGGGCAAGGGGTTGGGTAGAAATGGAAAGCCTCCCTTCAGTGAAACTGAAAGCCAGCGGCTTCCCCAGGAGAGGGTAATCAGGCAGAGCACACATCTGAGAATGCCACGGAATGTACTCATAAAGGAAGGAACCCGAGGACACGGGAAGCAGGAAACAGAGGAAGATGGACCCAAACTTCATCAGGCAACTGAAGGCCAGTCTGTGATGCGAAGCATGAGAGACCAGCTAGTGCAATGGTTTCCAATTGTTTGGGCGACTTCTCTTCATGATTTTTTTGTTTCCTTTAATGTTTTTCAAATTTTAAATACGATTCCTAGGCCCTGAGTCCCTCTCTGCCCTGCGCCCTCTTCGTGTCACAACTGGCCTTCTCAACGAGCCTCGAGTTCCTCAGGAAAGGGCGCGAGGGGGCGGGTCGCACAGAGGTGGGCGGGGCTCGACGGACCGTTTCCGGTGACGTGCGCCGTAAGGGAGCCGTGACGTAGGAGGACATCCGGGTCTTCTCCCAGTGTCGGAAACCAGCGCTGTCTGTCGGTCGGTCGTTCGGGGTGGCGGAAGCTTTCCCGGAGTCCTGGTCCCGGGGTCGGGTTGCGTGCCGGCGCGGCGCCTTTCAGCTCCTGGACCCGCGTGAGCCGGGCCGCCCGAGTTGGGCAGCGCGAGGTACCGTGCCCCGCGCCGCAGCCCGGAGCCGCGTGGCGACCGCCTGTCACTTCGGGACGTCCCGCCTCCTGGGGGTCCCCGACTGCGGGCCGACCTCTGAACCCCGTGACCCTGCCGTTCCCTCGTTCGCGGAACGGGCGACTCCCTTTGAACGCCTCTGTGAGGCAGGGGGACGGCGTTTACCCCTAAGTGGCCGTACGAGGCGGAGGGAAAGATGAGGCTCACTTGTTGTGCTTAGCGAGGTCGGAAGACGCCTTGGGGCCCGCAGGAATGTCGCCGCGGGATCACCCCGTGGCTATTTTCTGGCCACTGTTGCCCAGGGCAGCACACACTCTGGAGCTTTCGTTTTACGCGCTGGGAAGTGACCTTTCCGAGTGACCTGAACGCTGTTGACCCTTAAGACTGGTGTGTGCGGTCCGTGCCGCCCTGCCCCCTCTGGAGTTTTGAGTGGACAGGTGATTTCAGAAAGCTGCGGTTTAAAGAAGGCTTGCTCCTCTAGGTGCTGTAGTTTTTTAGGTGAAGGGATGAAAGCCAGTTTTAAAAGTCTTTACTTTTAAATAATAGAGCACACGTATGTACTCCTGTACGTTGCTTATGCACACTGTTACAACTGCATATGGAAGAGCTCACTGCGTGTAGGAAGCGCAGCTTTCAGGTTTTAATACCTGTAGTGTTTCTGATACCTAAGACAGTTGTTTGAGTACATTTAACTCAGTTGTGATGTTGTATTTACATATTACCTGATCAGATTTGTTTCACTCAATGTTTTGGCGGAATTGGATTACCTGAATATATACCCCTAAAAGCAATTCAAATTGACTGAAAAGTGTGTTTTTAAATGACTTATTGATGATGCGTGCGTATTTTTTTTTTTTAAACAAATGCATCTCTAAGCCTTAGGGCAAAATTTTAGGATAATTTCTGTTTATGTTTACATTTTAAAAGAGTTTGGTAGTAAAAGTGTTTTGCTTTATTTGGATTAATGTGTGCTTGTTTCATAAAGGTTTATAGCTTGCTTAACCATGAAAATATCAGACTACTAAAATTCAAGGAGAGTAAGAATATTTTATTATTATTATTATTGTTCTGGTTGTTCATTAAAATAGTAAATGAAACCTGACGGTTACTCATTTGCTGTTTTGTTTTCTTGTTGTTTTTGTGCAGAAAGAGCAGAAAATGCCTAAAAAAAAGACTGGTGCCCGGAAGAAGGCTGAGAACCGAAGAGAACGTGAAAAGCAGCTGAGGGCGTCAAGAAGCACTGTAGATCTAGCCAAGCACCCGTGCAATGCTTCAATGGTAACAGGTTTTTAGGAAATAACAGTTGGTATTTAAGATTCTTTGTGTATCTTATCTGAAATCCACCCAAGAACAAGTTCGTGAGTGCGAGGTTATTACATTACTTAATCCAGAACCAGTGTGAGAAGCACATTCTTTGTTTCGCCTAGCGGTCGTTTTTGATTATGTATTATTTATAAAACCTAGCATGTTACCTCCCATATTTGTGGTAAATGATACTGAGCAAGAGTCAATATCAGGAACTGTGTGAGGTTTACCACTGTGTGACATCACCTTTGCATCCTTTCACTCAGCTTGTCTTTGTGTTGCCATCATTTTCTCTTAGCAACTCTTAGTTAACTTGTTTCTTTTTGTTGATCTTCCTAACTCGCTGATGTCTCTTTTAGCTACTTTTCCTATTACCCTTTATGCCTGTTCTTAATGGATGAATCTTGATGATTTCTGGCTGCTTTGGGGAAAGTTGTGAGATAGCACATGATTATCATGTTGTCATTCTCATTTCTCCATATTTTCACACTCTTGCCCTATCACAATTTCCTCCTCACTTTTTTGCCTTTAGCTTCATCAAATGTATGTGAAATGCTTTATGTGCCTTAATTTAGTAAACATTTATTGTATATCTACTCTGTGTTGGGTACTGTTATTTTATTTATTTTTGTATTTTAGAGAAGGGTCTACAGGATATTTAGGGTCTCACTACTAGATTGGACTCATAGTGATCCGCCTGTTTACAGCTTCCCAAGAGTTGAGATTACAGGTGCGTGCCACCACGCCCAGTCTCAATTGCCATCTCAGTGTGCCCCTGGGGTGGGGTCGGCACAGCAGGCACAGGTATTGAACCCCTGGCCCCTGCGCCTGCTTGCAGGCGCTTTAATCCACTGAGTTATTTGTCCGGCTCCTTGGGTACTGTTTTAAGGTACTATGGTGTTTTATAGATGAATGAGCTGGTGTCCCTGAACTCAAGCTTACAGTTCAGTTGTTTGTTTATAAATGATAGAAATTGAACTTACATAATTGTGGGGAAAATAGTTTATTGAGTGGATAATGGATTAATGCAAGTAGCTGAAAAGGGTGGGCTGTAGCTATGAGGTAGAATTGGATGCTTACATTTAAAGACAAACTAATTATTGTAACAGACACATTGCTATTGATCTGAAAAATGCTCGTCTGTGCTTTGAACATACTTATCCCATCATTCCTGCCACGTTCTGAACCAGTTCTGAAAGCCCTTTTGGTGTCTTCAGTTGTTCTCTCATGCCTACTTCAGAGTCCTGAATTGATTATAAACGTTGATCTTTCATGATCCTTTTGACTTTGGGGACAAGTCACAAGTCCTATGGTGCCATTCTACTGAGGAAGGCGGATGAAAAACTGATTTTTAAAAGCCTTTTCTTCTGTTGAATGGAACTCACCAGCAGCATTTACAGTGCTGTTGATCACATCTCCCAAGAACACTCATGGAAGAGGACTTCGAGAACTTCAGAAAGGGGCAAGAACATTGGGATAAGTGTGTTCAGAGCAAGGAGAGTATTTTGAGGGAGCAAATGGCTGTGTGGCTCTTTAATACAGGTTCTGAATTTAATCACTCATTATGTAGTTGGACCACAGCTTGTCATACACTGGGATGGGTAGAGGTCTACCCTTTGTCTTTCATTCAGTTTTGCGTATTGTTTTCTCAGACTTTATTTGCTTTGCTTCCAAGTTGCTTGTAGCTTCCATATATCTCTTTATCTGTTGCTGAGCTCAGAAGGAACTCTCTTATGTGTGTTTGTCACGAGCTAGTGTTAGCCCAGCACTAACATTTATGGAAGGGAACGGCAGGATTACACGGGAGGAGTGACAGTGGGGACTGCTGTGTATGTCACATCATTTCACAAGAAGAGGGGTTCTGGGCAGAAAACAGGGATGGGCATATATGAATGTATGTAATGAGAATACAGCTTGGTAAATATTTTAATAAAGATACATTTATTAGGGGTAAGAGATGATAAAATTGTGCGTATGTAGGGATGCAGTTCACAGAGAAGGGGGGATTATCACTAGAATTTCCATTAGGTGGAGAGTCAACAAAAAGCATTAGAATGAGAAGTGTGGAGAAGAGAGAGTTCAAGCTATACGTGGGAAAAAGGCAGAACAGAGTTGGTATACTTCAAAGAGAGTGGACCTGCAAGATTTGAAAAGTGCTGTGGGCTCAGCCGTGGGGACCCGTTCTTTAAAGCTGTACTTAAATGTGCATATTCTGTGATCTTTTGTGTTTACTGTTTCTTGTGTTCATTCTGTAGCATTTGACTTCTTAAAAAAATGGGGAATAAAGCACCACTACATTGTTTCTTTTATGATGCCACTTTGCTAGTGTGATATGGATAGAGTGTACGTTTATTGTTTAAATATATATAGCAGCTTTCATATGTGGTGGAAATGGGGTATATGGTGTAATACTATTTAAATTGTAATTGGAATACAAGATACTAAACAGAAAGTTAATGATGTTTTTACTTTTTATAGGAATGTGACAAGTGTCAGAGGTAAATTTTTTTTCTATATCCATATAATAAAGTAGCCCCTCCTGTCTTTTATTTGACCTTTATCTTATTTAAAATTTTTATTTTACATGACAAGACGGCAGAAGAATAGAGCATTTTGTTACTTTTGTAATGCCGTTCAGAAGTTACCAATCTGCGCACAGTGTGGTAAGTATAGAAAAACACGTGCTTTTTGACAGTTAATCAGTTTGAATCTGGATTTGTTATTATTTACAATAATATTGTCTTACTACTAGTGAAATAACATCAGATGTTCTTTGGATTCTCAGAAAATATCAAGTTTTTACTTCTTTGATGTATAGTAGAAAATAAGGTAAAATATAGGTACAGGTGCTAGCAAGTTATTTTAAATATTAAAAACAAACTTCAGACTAAACATTTGGTGATTCTGAATCTCTAATTATACCACCTTAGACTTATGGGTATCTTTTTTATTTTTTAAAAGAAAACAAAATAATAATAGGGGAAAAAAATCCCCAGTATCAGAAATGATACAAAATTCAACCAAACAAAGCAGTAGGTGCTCCACAGCGGCTGTCCTAATGCACAGCGCCACCGTGCGCCAGCCGTTCAGCTCACCAGCCGTACTCGTTTAGAGAAAAAACAAAAAAGTTGTAAGAAATTCAAAAGAAAGAGAAAACAAAAGGAATAAATAGAAAAATGTTTTAAGCATTAACTGCCCCTTTCAAAAGACCAGCTGAGCTCGGCAGCGCAACCATCCGAACTATTCTGCGTGTGTACTTAAAAGTGTCCCTCTCCCCTCTTTCATTTGTCGTCTTCCTCATCCCAGCCCTTCCTTCCCAGTGAACAAACTTTCCCTTTCGCAGTATCCATTGTACCTTTCGGATTTTAATTACACTTCTGGGTTCTCATACTAGCGAGCTAATACGATGTGCACTTTTTATTAGTGTCTTTCTAAATTTTGGTTTCTTCTGCTGGCTGGGAATGTAGCTCAGGACTGTAGCACCTGCTTACCAAGGTTGAGGCTCTGAGTTTGGTTCCTGGTACCAAAAAAGACTCAATAAAAGCCCCTTATAAATTTCACTAAAAGTGAAATTTTAGTTCCTTCTAATTTTGCCTGCTAGGCAATAGGAAAGATACTGCGTCTGTTGTGGTCTGTTAAACCACTAGGAACCATTTTATTCCACATGTAATCCAGTTTTGATTTTATGGTGTGTTTTTTTCTTTTGGTATTACCATGTGATTTCTTGAGTTTCTCAGATGTATTCCTGAATGACTGAAGTAGAGTTCTGTTTCATGTGTCCAGTTTCCAAATATAGGTAGAAACTTACCTGAAGTGTATATTTAAAATAGAAATAAGTGGTTTTTCCCAATTAGCCTCCTACCTGCTGCTTGAGATACTAATAGGTGGTTTTTGCAATACATCCTTTCATAGTGTTTGCTATATATATAAAGTGTTGCAGGTTTCATCTTCATTCCATCTAGGAGGTTTCTAGTACATATTTGTATGTTTAAAGTTCTGGGGATCTTCGATAAAGACACCTATTTAGTTTTTATTTGCTCCAGATCTATGCGTCAAATTTTTATTTGAACGAATATCCCCTTTATTTTTGGGATGATAGTTTCAGGTAGAACAATTTGGCTGTCTCCATTTCTTGTATCTAAATGTACTCATGCTGCCGACGGTAAGCAGTGTTTGGGACTGCATCTTTGAATATTTCTAGGGTGTTTCTCGCTTTCAGTGATATATTTTTTGTATTCTGCAATTGATGGAAAAGAAAACTGGCCTGCATGGATGACTGGTGTACCTGCTTTTACATCTTTATGTTGTACAGGGCAGATAAATGTAAAATGAGAAACTAGATTTTGTGGGAGATGTAGAGGTTGGGTCCCACCAGAGTTTAGTGTCTCTGGGCTTGGGTATTTTAGTGGAGTACTTGGGTGCGTTTCCCGTGTGCTGTCGTTAGCGTTAGCATGGAGCAGTTGGCGGTCGCTGCTGCATTCCCAGCTTCCCTCCTTGTTTCCTATTGTCTGGCTTTCCTCCTCAGGAAATCAAGGTACTAGAACATTGAGCATCTTTTTCTCTGCTGCCCTACTTTGTAAAGTCTCAGATGCATGATTAATGTGCCATCATTAATCTTCACATAATAGCATGTTTTCTGATATGGCAGTGTTGTTGTGGGCAGTGTTTTAGGTTGGTAATTCTCAAACCTTTTGTGAGTATGTTGTAATTTTTAATTGAAATAATGCATTCATTTTTGTGCTCAGTTGGACACTATTTCAAAATTCTGTTAGAATTATTAGAAAAATGTTTACCTGGGGGCTGTTTGTAAATTTTTCGAATGAATAAACAGATGGGTTGCATAAATTATAAAATGTGAACTTCATGTTTAAAGTGTGGCTTTTTAAAATGTTTTTATTTATCTGAAAATTCAAGCAATTTTAAACTATCAAAATTAACT
>NDGN011452128.1:0-12125 GCA_002564285.1 Tympanoctomys barrerae
TCCTTCCTTCATTTTGAGTGTCGGGTATTTGTCCCAGCAACCAGAGAAGAGTAACTAAGACAATCACTTTATCTTCTTTTTTTTTAATGTGTTTAGTACAGGATCTATAAGGTCTACAGGGTCTATGGAGATTGGCCTTGCAATGATTCTCCTGTTTTCAGCCTCCCAATGCTGGGATTACAGGTGCATGCCACCATGCCAGTCTCCATCACCTCCCAGCATGCCCCGGCGGGCAAGGCCAGCATAGCATGCTGGGGATCAAACCCCAGTCCCTGTGTCTACCTAAGCAGGCACTTAATCCACTGAGCTATCTGGCCGGCCCTAACTTTATCTTGTTTACTACACTTGATGTTACTGAGCATTACAATCTCTACTCCAGGAATGAGAACAATGAACCTCAGAAAGGTCTGGAGATTTGCCTAAGGTCACATGGACTCATTAGGACATGGCAGAATGTGACCCTAAAACGGCAATCAAGTTATCTAATCTGTCACTCAGCTTCCTGCCTGCCTGCCTGCCTTCACTTCAGCAGCCCCAGTGTCTCTCAGTAATGCTTCCTGTGCTTCCTGGCTGTTTTCTTTGCTTGCTGCTTTCAGCTCCAGGGTCTTGCATCTGGAGCAGGTACACAACTCGGTCTTGCCTGGCACTGAAGGAACCGTTCCATGTGGGGTGGCTGGTCAGTCACTCAAGGGACCTAATGGAGACAGAGTGGCTTCTATTTTGGCCACATATGACACCTGCTTCCTGTCTATTCAGTCAATGATTTTTTGAAAGAGGATATGCTCCAAGGAGGAAAATTTAAGCAAAACTCAGATTTGAGGCTAGATTTTCTCAGTAGCACAGTTTAAGCATTTCTGAAACTGGTTAATGCAGAAAGGAGAAATAGTCCTCTCTGAGAATGGCATTTTAAAAATCCTGATCTGAATACAAAGGCGGTTGATTTAACACAACAATACTTTCCTTGGGGCCCGCCGGGTTCTACACCTTGTGAATGGGTGCAGAAAGGCACTGAGACATAATCTTAAATCATGGTTTATGTATCTGGTGGTGGAAAAATAAATTCACCAACAATTCTAACTAGAGTTCAAGCTGGAAAGATACATTTTTCAGCTTAAAATAACAAGTGATTTTTGCAGCATCAGCACTTGTCCCAAAATGAAGTAGCTACGCTGACTAGTTGGCAGGGTTGTACCCAAAGATATGCTAGTAAATACTTAACAACTAGCCCTTTGGAAAGAAGGTGGGGGCGATTTGTAGTGTTTGCTCGGCTTTGTGGTGTAAATATTCCTACCTAGCTTCGAGATAGGAGAGAAGAAATAAGCTCGGTAGGTAGTAAAGAGACAAACTCAATTTTTGTCTCTTACTACTTTAAAACTTTGGGTCAGATCTATGCCCAGTTCTGCACACGATAGTGGGCCTGTTAATCGTTTAAAGGATGTGTCAATACAAATGCACTAGTCCTAAATTTACCTGGTTTATCATCCCCCTTTTAACTGAGGACACCAAGACCAAGATAAGAGTAAAGAAAATTTCAAGGTCTCCAGATACCAAATTGCCATTTTTAAGAACACGGTTCCATTTCAGATGTCCCTGGAGTGACACTAGAAGGGGCCAGCCAGTGTCCTAAACATCCACTCACCTCCAGTTCCAAGAAAAGCAGAACCTCACAGACTAAGCCAAGATGACACCACCCTCTGCTGAACAGGAACAGCTGCCCCACGTTGGTACCGAGGATGCCCTAGCCCAAGCAGGAACAATCACTCATAGGAACGAAATTGGCCCTCATGCCCCAAGGATTCCTCCAGAGCTAGGAAACCAGGGAAATAATGATCTGTCCTGGACCCCTCAGGTGGCCCATAGAGCGGGCTCTGCTCTCCCGCGAGCCAGCCATCCAGAGCCTGGTCATCAGAGTGGACGCTTCCAGGCACCCAACTTGGGGTCCTCTCCTATCCTCTAGACTTTCTAACCCATCTGGCAAATGGAGGTGCCTACCTCTTCTGTAGGGGACTCTGTAGAACCTAACTGGTAACAGTTTGAAGCCACCGGAGTGAAGCCACTGAAGGTGGAGCTGGGTAGAGCAAAGTGTAACTGTCACAGTACTGCACAGTACTGCTCTCGCCCAGATGAAATAAACAGGCACAGCTTCTGGGTTGCAGCGTAGTATAATAACATAAGAATCAGCAAGTAATGAGTGTCAAGCATGCATTCCCTTGGTTTTAAATATAATTTTTGTGCGTGCAAGATTGTCTATCACTTAATTTTTAATAGTGGCCCTGTTTAGTAACTAGCTCACAAGGTCCTTGTATAATTGACAGCAAGTTCTTGAGAGCTGGCTAATCTGAGAGGTTTCAGCCTCCACGGGGCCTTCACCAAGCTGAGGACAAAGTGGGTGCACGGTGGACACGGTTGCCTCGGCTTGGAGGCCCATCCCACCCTCCTCAGCCCCGATCACAGCTGCTTGCCACTGGGCCACGCAGGGCCCACCACGTGCCAGTGCAGGTCCTAGGCCTCTGTGTGCACTGTCTCCTTCCCCTTGGTAAACTTCCACGAGGCAGATTTGCAAGCGGTGTATCATCCCACATTACCATGGGTTTAGAAAGGTTAAGTAACTTGTTCAGAGTCACAAAACAGTACATGGCTGTGTGGAGATGTCTGACTCCAAAGCCCCTTTTCTTCAAATCGGAATACTACTCCAGTACTGTAATAAATGCACGGTATCTACTCATTGATAAACTTGCAGTCTCATGTAAGGCAAACACTCTTGCAAACTAGGGAAGAAGAGCTAGGCTGTTCCTCAGAGGACTCCAGCAGGGCTGGCTCATTCTTCTGCGTCCAGAAACCTAAACTGAACCCAGAGCGCATAAAGGAAGCATTAAGGGAACACATCTTGGTTTTTTTCTTTTGTTTAGCAATTTTCAAACAAAAAAACCATAAAACTGAATGGGTTCATACGACACGAACAACTTTGTAAGTAAAAACACAAATGAATTCAAACACGTGCAAGTTTGCCTCTCCTGTGGGCGGCCTGGGCAGTGCTGAGGAGTCTGCCAGTGACGGACAGCCTGACATGAAGTCTTGGCTGTCTGCGCAAGCGGACAGGAAATGCTTTCATTTCCTCCACGACACAGCAAAAGGGCAAGCAGCACAACCAAACCAGGCTCCTGTGTGAGCAGGACGTCACCTCTGTATTATAAAGGCGCAGGCACACCGTCTTGGTAACACCACGCCGCTCCAAACAGGATGGCCCCAGGCAGGCAGCAGCCTTCCAACCTGGCCCTCCCGAAGCTTTATCCCCAGCCCCCGAGAGTCCACCCTGCCTGGGTTTGCCGCCACTTGACCAGATGTTCTCAGCAGGTGGGCGCCCGCTCCCGCGTGTAGCCAGCCTGCAGGGCAGTGCCCTCGTCTGCAGCTGCACACCTACCTCCCGCTGCGATGGGAGCTCAGCAGGGCAGGGAGATCACAGCCCCGTCTGCAGCTTCTCCTTCACAGCGGCCTGCCCGGAACTGCCGCCAGACGTGCCTAGAGCCGGCGCTCATCTGCCCAAGGCTGGGGCCCCTTTGGCCACAACCCCTGGGCTGTGCGTGTTAGCTGCTTTTTCATCATGCTCCTACAGTGCAGCATGATGAGGCAGAGCTGCATGATGCAAACTATCAAAATCACAGGCAACGGCTCCTGTTGCAACAAGCAGGGGGTGTGGGCAGGGCTGGCTGCTCCTAATCTAGAGGAGCATGACTTTACAATCACTCAAAAGTAACAGCTGAGAAACACATGATTACTGCACATGATTACTGCTGTAAAATTTTCAGCATAAATGACATGACAGGTGAGGCACCTCCAGTCCTCACCAAGCATTCAAGGTATGATGGGTGCTATCCCACTTCTTAGATCAGTAAACTAAGGAGCTTCTTGAAAAGCTCGTCCTGCCTCAGACTGCCAATAAATGACAGAGCTGTGTTTCAAACTTATGTCTGTCTACACCCCAGTCCTTTGGTCTAGCCACATGTATGCAAGTCTGCCCATAAAAATGGGAAAAAATAATTACTAAGGGCTTCTAGGGCACCAAAAATGATGAAAAGCATAATGATAATTTAACAAGCTAACATTTACACGCAATCTCTAGGTCCCTGCTGAAATTCAGGGTTTCAAATCCTCCCAACGGCCTTCACTTTAGGGATAAAAATCCTGAGGCTGTGCGAGCCCAAGTCCATGTGGCTAGGACTGGGTCCCGCGCTCTGTGAGCAAGACTTCTTAGGCCTCTTCCTTTCTACCTTGAGCAACAAAGTAGGAACAGCACTGACTGGTGAGGAGGGAACAGACTCAGAGAGATCAGGAAACACTTCACACACAGATGACCAAGAATTCTGAGGTGTGTACAGGAGCAGCGATTACATCTGAGCTGCAAAGAGAGAACTGGCTCGCCACGTGTTGGATGTCCAACGTGAGGCAGGCCCCTTGCTTTTCTGGGCCTCCGTTCAGCCAGGAGGACAACAGGGGTCTGTAGCCAGGGCCCATCCTCTGCAGCGTCCAGTCTGGATGTGGCAGCCACCCTAATCCGAGGGTGATTTCGTGAATGGTCCTTAGCCGTGCAAGGAAAGGGAAAGGAAGCTTTCAGCCCCTACACAGTCTCCTGTCCCGGCTGGCTGCTCGGTTTTCAGGCAGATGAACAGCCTCCAACACTTCCCAGTCGCTGCATACGCGTCTCCTTGGAGCACTCTCACTTGCCAGTCTGTGGAAAGGGCTTACAGGAGGCTGTTGATGGCTGGGCGTCCCCAATGATTCATCAGAGAAGGTGATGTAAAAGAGCAGCAAGAAATCTCAGGCAGGAGGAAGAAGGCTAACCACCCAATTTCTGCAGTGAGGAAGGAGGCCGCCATGGCCAGGAGGAAAAACGCAATCTGTCCAAGTTCAAACAACTTGTCACAGGGCGCCCGCGATGACTTTCGACACAAACAAGGAATCACAGCAACAGAAGAGATGACTTGGGACCTGTCAGCAGAGCTGGCAGAGGCTCACCGGGCCTGTCAATAAGCAGCTGTCCCAAAGGCCCACAAATACCGCATGATGCTCAGGACAAAACGTGTCACAGAGCCTTCCTCCACTTGGCAGCTAGTCAGGGTCAGGGGAAGCCAGAGGCCTAACAGGTCTGTGTCCTGACTTCACAGAGACAGGGATGGCAGCTGTCCCAGTGCCCTGTGGGAATACCAGGCCACAGAGCAGGTGTGTGGAACAGGCAGAGGAGGGTGTGCTCAGTGGTGGCCAAACTAGGACCTCGTGGGGCTAGAGATGTGAGATCCCATGTCATGCAGACCTCCTGGGAGTGGAACTGCTGAAAGTGACAGCTCACGGGATGGCTCGTGGTGGGCTCGTCCTGCTGGCCCGTGCCTTCTCTGTGCCACCTCCTACTAAGTCCTCTCATGGCTCCATGTCTTGTTACTCAGCACCAGTAGGCAGTTCAGATGGTGCCCTGCTGTGTTCTGTGGTGGGGGGGAGGCCCCACCCTGCCCCACCCTGCCCTGGGGCTGAGATGCCCTCTGACCCAGAAACCTCCTACCACACACAGGGCTATCTTCCTGTGCTGGATGCTCACACAGAGCCCTTGGGTTGGAATGATGGGCCTTCACAGTACTCACCACCCAAGAGCAGCCTCTGTTCAAGCTAATGACATTTCCTTAGAACACAGCTTATAACCAGTCACCCATTTGCTACAAAGAACTTCCTGTAACGGGCTTATAAAGTCCCAAAGGCACATGCTTGTCCTTCCTCACGTTGGGCCCTAGAAGGCCTTATGCAGGACTCAGCATAAAATTAACATAGACAAAGTGGCCAGGCAACTCAGCGGACCAAGAACCGAAGAAGTAGATGGAGGAGTCAACCTTCAAACTGCCCTACCGGAGCACCTTCACCTCTGGTGCATGGAAGATCTAGCTCTTCTTCAGATACACCTCCCTGCCCGTGTGTGGTGACTGTCCTGGGTCTGAGGATGCAGCACCACCACCAGGCCCTTGAGCATCTCAAGAAAATGATTTATTTTTACAACAAGGCATTCCAGTAGTGGAGTTAGTCTTGCACGTCAACGGCAGTGGAGCTCAGCCGATAGTTCAAACCCTAGTCTAGACGCGGCTAGGAAGCGGTTTGTGAATATGGTTAATATTTACAATCTGTTGACTTTAAGGAAAGCAGATTACCTTCCAAAGTGTGGGCAGACCTCATCCGATCCATTAAAAGCCTTAAGAGAAAAGATCAAAGATTCCCAGGAAAGACACCAGGGTGTCACTGCCTTAGGACGGAGTGCAGAAATCCCAACTTCCAGGCTGTTTGGCCTGCCTTGCCCGCAGACTTTGGACTTGCCAGATCTACAACTGGGTGAACAGATGCCCTACAGTAAACCCCACCCTCCCTTTCTCTCAGAAATATATGTATTGTGCAAGCACACATACGTACATGTGTATTTTATATGTTAGCATAGTTACAGTATGGTGCCTGGCCTGTGCCTCCCACAGATACATGTACTGACGCAGATGGGTAGATGGACACATTGGTAGATAGATAGAAAAACACATCCTATTGGCCCTGGTTCTCCAGGGAATTTCGTGCAGGGACTAGTGGCTATGGTGGATTTGCCTGAGTAGGAAGCACTGACACCGTCCCCAAGGGTCATGTGCATCCGAGGATCACAGAGGGGACACAGAACCTAATAAAGGGAGTTTCCAAACCCAGGCAAACACAAGGAACCAGCTGTTAAACTCAGGGATGGGGTCAAAGAGGCTGCTCCAGGAGAAGCCCAGCTTTGGACTTTCAGCCCCCATGGGAAAGGCTTGGCAAATGCCAACAGCCGCAGGGGCAGGGGGCAGGCCTTCCTGAGGAGCAGGACACCTGCCTGCTCTGGTCCTCCTCTCCATCTACAGCATCTAAATCAGTGCTGAAACTCCCCAAGTTGGCCCATGGGTGGGGGGCACACTGAAGGCTGCGGAGAGTGGGGCCAGCCAGTCAGCTGTACTGGCTCTGTCCACCCTGAGGGTAGAAGGAGCCCCTGCTGAGTGTCTCCAGGGAACCCCAGCCTCCAGAGCCTAATGGTCTCGCAGCGCAGCTGCCACCTGTGAGAAACCTGGCATGGGATGTCACGGGCTAACTCAGTCCCCTCAAGGGTGCTGCGAGGGAGCAGTGACCACTTCAGTTTGTGGGCCCTCAGAGAAGGGAGGTGGTCAAGACGGAACTGTAGCTCACAGATGCCCAAATGAATCCAAAAGTTTTCCCTCTGCTGTGTTGCCAGCGTATCTGTGCTGTGCATTGAAAAGAAGGCTACATGGGGAGAAGTCTGGCTTTCCCAGCCACCAGCTACGTAGTGTGGACAGGTGACATGCTGCCCCCACCTGTGCCCTCCTCTGTGATGTGCTGGGTTTAGGACTGCTGCTGGGTACAATGGCACGTGCCAACAGTGTCCGCTGCTCAGGCAGCCAAGGTGAGAGGATCTGGCCAGGCCAGGAGTTCACCACCAGCAGCATGGACACTCTGGCTCACAAAAATGAAAGAAAGAAAAGGAAAAAGATGAAATGGTCACTGAGGTGTGCTAAGCATAACACAGCCCCACCACGACACAGTGCTAACCAGGTGACCTTGCACACTTTGCGACTTTGCTTGGTCATGGTGACCCAAGAGCTGCATCACGCCAGCCTACCGAGTATCTGGTAGGCACTAAGCATGCCAAAATTACTGTCCCTATTTTACAGTGTACAGTGTCAAAGACATGGCAGATTTACAGGCTTGCCCCCAGGTCCCTGTGAGCACACCCACGTGGTACCACCACACCAGCAGCATGGGTAGTGCCACTGTCAGCAGCTCCTGTGATTCCCCAAGGAGCACAAGACACCAGCTCCATTAGGGACTCTTCACACAAGTGGGAGGGTGAGGGGCAATGTGAAAATTAGGCTCCCACACTGCTTTGTGAACTCCCTGAGCATGCACACCCGCACTGAGGCTACGCGCTCTTCTCACCCTCGCTCTGGGCCATGCGCCTAATATTAGCCACCACCCCCAGGAGGAAACGTGCACCTTATCCCAGGAACATGCTGTGGGGAAGTGGCTTCTTAAGATAGTGCAATCAACAAGTTCGTTTTTTTTTTTTTTTTTTTTAAAGCCTCAAGCAGAGCCTGGCCAACTCCATCTTGAACTCCTCAGCCTGCAGGATAAGGCATAAGCTCCCAGCAGATTTGGATGGTCCTCAGGCCCCTGGCTGCTCAGCTACTACTTATGTGAGTTATCACCCAGCTCAAGCAGGCCACCCGAGGTTAACCTGGTGACCCTACACACTTCGTGTCCATCACAACTTATATCTAGATACCTGCCCCCAAAGCCTAGCACAGCAGGCGGGGCTTTTCAGAGGTGACTGTGTGATGCTGGGGCTAAGGGTGTGCGATTACTAAATTGATCCACTGATTGTTAAGCACAGTGCTGGGTGTGGGTAATGGGGAGATCCTCCCTGCATGGGGGCAGAATCGGCCGAAAGGTGGGCAGCCTAAAAGAGGTAAAAGGGGGAAGCGGGCTGTGGCTGCTGCTGCTGCTGCTGCTGCCGCCGCCGCCCCTTGCTGCTCAGGGCTTTCTGCCTGCCATGCCATGGACTGCTGCTCTCTGCAATGCCCCTGTGCCATGGTGCTCTGCCTTGGAGCCAGCCAACTATGGACTGAAATGTTTACAAACTGGGAGCTGAAGCAAGCCTGTCCTCCTTTAACTTTGGATGTCAGATGTTTTGTCTTAGCAATGAGAAAACTGAAACAGTGCCTCTGCTTATATTTGCGGTGGCCCCAGGGCCTTCTTTTATTACAGCTGGGTCCCTGAAGTGTCTTTCTGCCTTCCAGGCCCTGGGCAGAGGCTTCCTACCCTGCAATTCCCTGTGAGCTCCAGCCCCAGCCTCCTCTTCCCCTGAAGCCCAGGACTGGCTCACTGGTCTTACATGGCACTTCCCGTAGTCTCCCGCAGAACCGTCCCTGTCCTGTGCTTCTCTTCTGGTTCCCCTGCACCATTCACAGCAGATCCAGGTAACAGGCGCCAATGCCTGCAGACCCCGAAGGGAGGCACAGACAGGTCTTCCTCAGCAAAGCCCCAACGTTCTGACCGGGGGTAGGGGTGCGAGAGGAGCTGGCACTGTACCCTTAGCCCTCTCCCATTCCCTGGGCTCTCTCAGTTCCAGGGGTCTCCTTAGCCAGGTGACACCTCTTGTGGCCAGGGACCATGTCTAGTTACCTCTGTCCCCACACTCTGGGACCAGCTGGATAGGAATTTTGGTTTCTGTTCACCATAAATAAATTAGGAAGCAAACCAACCAATAAATTAGTCAAAAGAAGGAAAGAGAAAGAGACAAAGACAGAAAGACCGAAAGACCAAAACATACACAGACAGAAAAAAAGACTGAAAGACAGACTGAGTGACTGACTGAGCGAGCGAGCGAGTGACCGACGGACAGACAGACAAATGCAAAGCTTCAGTGAAAGCTCCCTCCAGGCAGGGCCTTTTCCTCCTCAGTCTCCTCTCCCATCCGAATGCTCTAACTGCAGCAAATATTCAATATAGATATGAGTTGCTCTGAACTGAACCACACTCCGGTCCTGTTACTTAAAACAAAACATTCATCTTTGCAAACACAAAGACATTTTCTCCCAGCCTTAGTCAAGTGAGGTCACAGAAGTCAGCCAGAAGGTGAAGCAAAAAGACTGCGCTGAAAATTTTAACTGCCACAGAAATAGCTAATTTTAATGGATACTGCATTTCTATAGAAAT
This sequence comes from Tympanoctomys barrerae, assembly GCA_002564285.1. NCBI lineage: Eukaryota > Metazoa > Chordata > Mammalia > Rodentia > Octodontidae > Tympanoctomys > Tympanoctomys barrerae. The sequence continues at coordinate 9,772 of NDGN011452128.1, forward strand.
AAAATACTATGATTAAGACAGAGGCCAAGGGCTTCATCACCAGATGATGGTGAAGCTTAATTTGAATCAAGGAGGGAGGTCTGCGAGTCAATTACCTTTCATTTTGCTCCTCTGCTGTAAATGAAAGTTTAGGGCCAATTGTGAAAGCACAATGGAAAAGGCCACTTTACGATTCATCAGCTCACCCATCCCCAGCACCACCAAATCCTCCATGAAGCTCATGCGTATTTATTAGCTCACTGAATTTAAGACATCCTGATTTAAAGTCCACAGCGAGTTACAGAACTCAGTGAGCCATATTTCGTTACAAACCCATTTTACAGTCAAAAAGGTCGAGTCCCAGTGAATGACATATGCTGCCCAGAGCCAGTCAGGCACCTTAGCGAGGGCAGCAACAGATTTTGAAATGAGATTTTTTTCCGTGTGTGGGGGTGGGGGTGGGGGTGGGGGCGGGGTGGGAGGGGGAGGGTTCTAGTCCTGTTTCCTTTGCACAAAGGCAGCACCACTGCAAGGACCAAGGACTAATGGAGAAGAGACAGGGCAAAGGCAGCAGCTGGGGAAAGGATCTCCAGCCTGGCACCTCCGAGGCCTCGCTGCCTCTCTCCAGCCAGCCACTTCCGCCGCCGTCTTGAACTCCGACAAAAGAGGAAAGTGCCCGGAAAAGGCGGGTCTGGGGCTTCACTCGTGCACTGAGAGGGGAAAGGCTTCCAGGGCGCAGTGTAGGGCATGCACACTCCAGCGCCCGTGATGCCACCCCACCACAACCCAGCCCCATGCGGCCCACGGCACACAGGGCTCCGTAAACTCGACTGGATTATCCGCGAGGCTTCCTCACGAAGACATCATTTTCCTTTGTGTTTTGGATCCGATGCAGAAATTAGCCGGAACTTGTTGCCACTGGGGAGGAGGAGGAGCAGCGCAGGGCCCCCTTGACGCTTCACAGACACAGGCTGCGTGGCCCCTGCCCCTCCTGCAGCCAGGCCGGAGGACCTGGAGGCGAAGAGTCAAGGGGCTGGGCAGCGGCCAAGCACAGAGGCACGGGCGCTGAATGCAGCCTCACTTCCTGGTCTCTAACTCGTTTTTGCTTCTCAGGTAGGGACGGTCACTTTCCCTCGATGACCGGATAGTCTGTCCCCACATGCCACCACCAGCACACAGCAGGAAAGCTCTCCTCCTACTATGGCTCCTATTCCTGTGGCAGGGAGCACTCCAGGATGGCCGTCACCCCGTGGCACCTTCAGGGTCAGCTCAGGGGTCCGGCTAGAGAGTACACGCTGTGGTTGTGGGGCACAGACCGAAGGAAGGGAGATCTGCTCAATCGGCAGTGAGGAGAGCGAGGGCCCCCCTTCTCCTAGCCCCCCGCTCCCCTGGTGGTGCACACTGGCAGAAGGACAAGGCTCCTGGGTACCCACAGCACACCTCACCCTGCCTTAAGCTCTTCTGTACATGTTGCATATTTGCCAGATGCTACGCTGAGAGGGAGGCAGGAGGAGCCCCAGACAGCAGGAGGAACTCAGCGCCCAGGTGCACGGGGTTTGCCAGCCTCCCAGAGTGCCACAGACCAAGGGTGCAGCTTAGGCCCAGCAGGCGCTGCTGAGTTTCTCAAAGCCAGAGAGAAGCGGCGCGTTCAGAGGGCCCACGGATCTGTTTTTGCTTCAACAGTGTTTGGACGGAACAGACCGGGGGACTCCCTCTTTCATCTTCCCGTCCACCTTCCAGGTACAAGTTTCGGGACCATCTTCTCGCCTCTCGCCTCCTTCCAGGACTGGACAACCCCGTTCTTTTGTGGGTAGCTTCTTAACAGCCAGGACCTCTCAGATTCGTCAGAATTATTCCACCGAGGTGGAGGCTGCCGTCAGCCGCTTGGAGGACCTACACCTGTGGGCCTCCTATACCTGCCTCTCTCTGGGCTACTACTTTGACCGGGACAATGTGGCTCTGGAGGGCGTGGGCCATTTCTTCCGTGAGCTGGCCAAGGAGAAACGCGAGGGAGCCGAGCATCTCCTGAAGATGCAAAACCGGCGCGGCGGCCGTGTACTTTTTCAAGTCATGCAGAAACCATCTGAAGATGAGCGGGGCAAAACCTTGGACACCATGGAAGCTGCCTTGGCCCTAGAGAAGAACCTGAACCAAGCTCTTCAGGACATTCAAGCCTTGGGCTCTGCCAAGACCGACCCCCATATCTGTGATTTCCTGGAGAACCACTTCCTAGGAGGTGAAGCTCATCAAGACAGGTGACCACCTCACCACCCTCCGCAGGCTATCAAGCCTCCAGGCTGGGCTGGGCGAGTACCTCTTTGAAAGGCTCACCCTTAAACACGACTAGGAGGTCAGAGCCTGGCGGTCTCTGAGGG
>NDGN011452139.1:0-11181 GCA_002564285.1 Tympanoctomys barrerae
AAAAAAAAAAAAAAAAAAAAAAAAAAAAAAAAAAAATATATATATATATATATATATATATGCATATATATACATATATATGACAGGATTGATAACACAAGCAAATTATAAAAACTAAAATATGTGGTAGTATAATTCAAGATAACTAAAAATAATATCAAATGGTATTGTAGATACAGACTAAGCTATAAGAAACACATCTTAGAATGTTAACCCCAAAGCTTCTGAGAAATACACATAAAAAAGAAGAAAGTGCTTAAATGTACAATGATAAAGGAAGAAATAAAAAGAAAATAGTGATTATTGAGGACAAGGAGGATATTCAAATGTTGGAGTTCCTGAGATCTAAGGAAAGCATCATAGAAAATTATGACAGAAAGGCTCTGAGTGTAAGAACCCTAAATTTTACACTAAAGCAGATACTGTGTAGCTGACAATATTGACTTAAATAATCAAGAAGTTTCATTGTAATGAAAGCATGGCACTTCAATGAAAATAAAAGTAATATAGGATTTGGAAGAGAAATAGATTACTAAAAGACTTTTTAATGATAATTTTATGCAAAAACAAAGTAGCTTAATTAAGACGTTTATGGTTAGAATATGAAAACCTTACATTTGATCAGATTTCTACAGCCAGGAAAATTAAATGTATGACAGAGCAAGTTATTATCTGACCAAAACTCAGAGACATTTTTGTTTTACTTCAGAGTAACCTTCAGAAAACAAAATAGCTAGAGAGACTCTAGTGAATTTCTAACTGATGGTCAGCTTATTATACCCAGTCGAATTAAACTGGGTATGGCGCAGGGTTTTGGGTGTGGGGGGAGGGTGTGCACCTGAGGGCTATTGCCAGCACCATGAAGGCAGAACAGGAGAAGCTCCTGGAATGCTGTTTGTGACACTCTTTGGAGAAGCTGTTGGAGCTGTTGGAAGCTGCTAGTTCTCATGGGCTGTTCGGCTGGAGGACCCTGACATGCTGGCTTTCCTGATGAACTTTGGAGAAGCTTGATCCTCATCTTGAGCTCCGAATCCTGGCTCCAGAGCAGAAGATGGTGCATGGATCAGCCTCATAAAGAAGCTTGTTGCACTGGCTTTCCTGTTGGGAACTTGGCTTTCCTCATCACTGGAGGAGCTTGGGACCTCACTGTTGCTGAAATGGCTGTGGTACTTTTGGTGGAGGTTTGGTGCTTACCTTTAGAGTTGCTTCCTGTTGCCAATTCATATCTCTAAATCTGATATCACAGATCCTTCATGCTGCTGGCATAGACTTCCTAGCTTCTACCACTGATCTTTGGGCCTTTCCAGCACAGAACTGTGAAGCAGATTGCATGAGACTTTCTTGTGGGCTCCAGGCCTTCAGTTGGATCTGTGGGAGGCACTGTTATGAGCTCTACCTATCCAGAGGGACTCATGCAGAATATTAGGATCCAGGCCATCAGCTGGAGTCATTAGTATCTAGTGGGTGGATAGATTTCCTGCACTTGCTTATATATGATTCTTGGGTGATTCATTATAAAATACTATTATAAAATGTGTATTGTACTATATTGTTTGCCTTGCAAGAACCACAAACCATGACACGGACTTACCTGTAAGTTTAAATATGTATTTATAATAGAAATAAAAATAAAAGAACATTTAAATACACAGTATATTAGGTATTTAAGTTCAGAAAAATTCTGTGAGAATTAATATTTCAATATTGATGAATTCTTGTGGTTCAGTTTCTAAGATAAAATGTTGGCTAACATGTCAAAAAGGAGAAAACTTTGCTCTCTGGAGTAACTCTTAAGAAGAGTGATTAAGTGTTTTGTAGCTGGAGACATGGTGTGCACATGGCACGTTCAATAAATACAGATTGATTTTTATACCATCACTAAATAAGCTGGTCATAAGATCATTCTGTAAAGGTCAGTGTTTCTGTTTGTTTTGAATTTTCATTACACTTTAAAGAAGTTGTTCACCTAGTACAGGTCGTGCAACTTTGATACATAATAAGGGAAACCTAAAAAATTTCTCTAATGAGACATGACTAGAATAAAGGGTAGATGTTTGTGATTTATAGCATTAGGCCTAAAAAATACCTTCCCTGTGGATTACCCACCATAGCTAAATCTTAATGAATAATTGATAAAGATAATAAAAAACTTTAATCACATAAGAAAACATACTGAACTGTTTTCTATTTATAAATTAATATATATCAGTAAGACACCTCCTACGTTTTTTTCTTGTGTTTTAAAGAAGGGTCTATAGGGTGTTCAAGCTCTCACTACTAGATTGGATTCAGAGTGATCCACCTGTTTACAGCCTCCCAAGATCTGGGATTATAGGCGTGCACCACCATGCCCAGTTTCACTTGCCATCTCCGTTCCCTCTGGGGGCAGGGTTAGCACAGCAGGCCTGAGAATCAAATCCCCAGCCCCTGTGCCTCCTTGAAGGCAAGACTATTATTTTTAAAAGACCTCAAAATGCATAAAAATATAAATTGACATGGTGATGATAGCTACTACCCACAAATTTCAATAGAATTTCAGCAAACATTGAATATTTAATATTGAAATGGGAATATTTTACCATTTTATTATCCTTTTGCTTATCTTAGATTTAAAATTTAACTGGAACTTGAGTAGAAAATGATACCATAGAAATATTATTAGGGATCCAGTCCAAATTCAGGGGCAGTGTGAATGAGACCCTCTTCCACCCACTTGGGACCTCCCACCACTCCTCAGCCCCCNTCCTGCCCAGTGAGTGAGAACTTCTGCCACATTCTCGGGACCCCCAGATGCAGCCCTAGCCCAGGCCCAGTGAGAGTGTGGGAGAGCTGCATCTTACCCCTACTACAACTTGTCCACTTCAGACTCAGCTCAGGCCTGGCATACAGGCTTGGGGTGAAATTCTGCAGCTGCGGTCCTTGCATAGAGGTTAGGGGACAAAACCATCCAGCTAGTCCAGGAGCAGAACATCTTGGCAGAGGGGCACAACAGGATCACTCTCAAGGGCCGAAGCAGGAAGGAGCTGAGCACAGCAGCCAGACCCAAGCCAGGCACAGCTGTATAAATTCAAACTTTGTACATCTGCACATGAATTTCAGTAGGTGCTAAGGTTATAACTGCACCAAAACTCTATAACAAAGGTCAGAAGGCAGTGCTATACACAATGACAATTAGAAAGAGCAAAATGCAATCTCAGAAACCAAGCCTACCCATAACAAGTGCAGAGGACACTATCACAGAACAAATTGGGAATCATACAGCTGAAACCAATGAATCAACAGCTTCTGAAATAAAGAAACCAATGCAGAAAGGTATAGAGGAACTCTGACTGGAAAATAAAAAAGAAATCCCTGAATTAATAACATCTGCAGTAAAGAATCAAATGCAGAAATGTATGGAGGAAACCCAATGCCCACCCAGAACAAGTGCAGAGGACACTAGCTCAGCTCATCTGTATGAATTAATAGTGTTGATAGTAAATATGTAACAGGGAAAGTTATAGAGGAACTCAGAGCAGAATTATTTTCTGAAACAAAAAAGAATTCTCTGAACTCGTAGAATCTGAAGTAAAGAATCAAATACAGAAACAAGAGGAAGAAACCCAATCTGAAAAAACTACAGTAAAAGAATTAATAACTGCTTCTAAAGAAGACAATGATAAAAAAAAAAAAGAGGAGATTAGAAAAGTGATGGATTCCTTGAATGAGCAATACAGGAAAGAAATAAATCACATGAAGCAGAGTCAAAGAGATATAGAAGAACTGAAAATCTCAATCATAAGCTTGCAAAGATGGTTTAAGTGAAAGTGAAGACAGAGTTTCAGATCTTGAAGATGCTGGCGCACCTAGTGTAAAGGTAAGAAAATATCTTTTAAAAACAACTAGGATGCAGGAAAAAAAATCCATCACCTGCAAGATGATGCCAAGATGAACAATGTGAGACTATTAGATAGCAATGAGAAAGAAGGAGTCAATACAAATGACATTTAAAAAATATGGGAAGAAGTAACAGCAGAAAACTTCCCAAATATGAGAAAACAATCTAACATTCAGGTAACCGAAGCATACAGAATGCCAAGTAACCTCAAACCAACATATATATTTTTTCTTTTCATGGAGGTACATACCTCTGCTGGGGGCCTAAGGGAACACCACTGGGGTACATTGGAAGAGTGCCTCTAGAACTCTACACTGAAATCTGTTTTCTTGTAATTTATGTTAAGATGTCTGTCCTGTGAATTTTGTTCCTGATTTATTTTCATTTTGTGGTAAGTCTGCATTAATTATTCTTTAAAGTCCTTCTAATCTTTTTCACAAGTAAAAGTTATGAGCGATTGTACCTGTCTTTAGTTTTTTAAAATAAACATATCTACAAAGTTCTGTAAAATTTTTTTAGCAACTTAGTCTACTTTCTCTTCTCAGTTATGCATCCTGAAGTCCTATATACCCAACATTACTTTTATTTTCTTTAGGAAATAATGTAACTCATCTATGTGTGTTTCCTCTGTAGTAGTCTTTTATATGTACATGTATCTATGCTTTCTTTCAAGATGTGGTCTTGGCTTTCTAACAATGTGCACTTTCTATGTCTCTCTAAGTAAGAGAAGTCCCTCTCAGCTCTTTACCAGAAAAAATACATAGTTAGCTTTTATGATGATATGTATTCTATTGTCCATCACATGAACACTTTTGGCTATGTATTGATCTTAGAGATTTTCAGGTCTATATCATGGATTTTTTAATTAGAATAGAGAAAATTAGTAGCAAAATGAAGGAAAGGATGTTCGATATGAAACCAAGATTTGGCTTATAGATACAGCAGTTTATGGCTTGTATTACAATTCTAAAAAAAATGGAAAATGATGCTACTTTTTCTACTTACCTTATGTAAATTTACCTGTATAACTGCATGTGCATGCACATTTATTTTAAAACATGATTATCAAATGATTATTCATATTCAAAGAAGCTAAGTGAAAACACTAGAAGTTTTGTAACCTTGCACCCTACTTGCTTTTAAAAATTTGAACCAAGGGCAGGGAGATAGCTTATTTGAATAAGCACTTGCCTTGCCAAGCACAAGGGCCTGAGTTCAATCCCTGGCATCACGAAAAAAAAAAAAAATTGAACCAAAGACAAGTGAAGTCCAGTACATAGACAAATACTAGATTTAATATAGCTGATCAACAATAAAAGTGGAGGTTTGATTATGCAACTAATAGAATCACTTCTTAGGTAGAAAAGAAATGATTTGAGAGTTAAAGTCACATGTAATAGATGACTATGAAAAGGCTTTGCTCTCCAGGAGAACTATTTGTCCACTGGTGAAAGAACCACAGAGAAAATTGAGGATAAATTACTCTGTTTTAACAAAGAGAAAAAAGAAAAAAAAAACATGTGGAATTACCTTGACTAAAAGTTTTGAGGCCATATCTTAAGTGAAATAAATCTGACACATATATTTCTTACCACATTATTTCTTTGGTGTGAGAAACCAAATGTGTAAATAAAGACTGAAATGGAAATAGGCAGCGGGACATGGAAAGAAAAGGTTCAAATGGGAAGTAGAACAAGGAGGGGGAAGGGAAGAAGAAGGAAGGGAAAAGAGAAAGAAAGGAAAACATGGAAACAAAGCTTTTGTAAATAAGAAAGGGAAGAGTGGCACAATGGAGGGGACGGGACAGGGAAAAGGCAGGACCAAGTCTATCTTGCACAGGTATGAATTCCCTATTGTGAGTGTGGTTGCTGGGTATATCACATGTGTGCCATTAAAATTAACCAAAAATCCTTCATGTTTGCTTATGTCAAATATACATATCCTATAACTAATCATCAGGCAGAAATACAACATGAATAGAGCATGCTTCTCCAAGACGGGGGAGAACCTGATAAAACTGAACCAGAAATCACCAGTTCATGGTAGAACTAATTAGCATATTTACTTCGATTTTCTTCATATATTGTTTCATTATCTAACAGAAACAGAGAAAAAGACATACTGACAGTGCATCCAGATGTGGTACTTGATAGTTTGGAAGGAATGAGGTGCAAATATTGGAAATGAAATAAGACCAGGAAATGCGTAAAAAAGACAAAACAATATTTTACCAGGGAAAGTACTAAGTCAGTTTTGTTATCGATAAAATAATAATAATTACAGTTTTTAGTCATTGCAAATTCAAAATTAAAATAGACAATGAAAGAAATTACCCTTTAAAAATACCATTTTACAAGCGTCTGTGGAGGAATCCTCATTTATCTCCTATTTTTCCAAATATTTTCTAAGAAAAATAAATTAATAGCAATTAATACATGAGTAATGTAAGATATACATTTTTTCTTTTTTCCAAATTTGATCTGTAATATTTACCATGCTATTTAGGGATGTATATTTATTCAGACAGAGATTTTGATACTCTATTATCAATTAACAGGCAATCATATCTATTGACCTGTGGAGAAAAATGGATATTCTTGAGCTATCTATACAGGGAACAGTAAATCAAGTAGCTGTGTAATTAACTCATAATTATATAAGCAATAAAGGCATAATTATAAGATTATTAATATGTTAAAATTATAAGGAATTTTCTGGCATTTAATTAACATTTACCAAGGCAGACTACAGCAAATTAAATATCAATTAATAAAAATAGTGACATTTATTAGGATACTCTATTAGTTGGAACAATTAATAACTTGTTATCACTGGCTTTTAAAATCCCGATTAAGTGCGTAAATATTCCCTATAATTTTTATGTGTTAAAATGTAATTATGTCAGTGTCCTGTAATTTTAAATTGATTATACAGCATCTCTCATAATCTCAATGTTCTCTTAAGTTTCAATTGATTCATAATTGACATGCTGTAGTTTATAAAGCCATATAAATATTTCCACAGGAACTAAGCAATCTTAAAATCTCACTCTTCTTTAAAGTACTGTTAAAAGCCTCATTTTAAAAATTATATTAAACCTATGGGACTATCTGTGTCTTAGGTAAAGCATTTGATGTATCTGCTCAATAGCTGTGATACTCTTTTAACACAGATCTATAATTTACTGTACATGTTCCCAATCTTATAGATGATTATATGAAGTATATATATATGTATATTGAGACTGACTTATTTTAATCTTAAACATCTGGGTAACCTTTGGAAAATTATGGTTATTTCAGTTCTGAGGCAATGAGCAATAGATAACAATATGCATAATAAGTATATTTAACATGAGAAACATCTTAACTAAGATATCCATTATGCCTATAAGAGCCCAAAACTCTTACAGTATAGCTCTTTCATCTACTACTTTCTACTTATTGAGTTTATTTATGAAGATTTAGAAGGATACTAATAAAATATCTAAAATCCTTGTAAAAAATAAATTTTCAAATTGAAAAATGTGGTAAAAAAAATCATGAAAACCACCAAAAGTGATAGGTAAAATAGTCTTCATTTTATCATACCAACCTCTGGTTGTTAAACTCCATTGTGTTAATTTGATTGGCTTCATACACCCCTAGGCAATTTGGATGAAATGCTTCTGGGTATGACTAGGCAGCTCATGTGGATATGATCTTGGTATTATTGTGTTCCCTCAATACTTTCTTTCCAGAACTTTCTCATGTTCTTCATCCTAAAAAATATTAATAGATAGATTATATTATTTTTGCTCTACTAGAACTTTCTATCACCATATTTTTCTCTTGGATCCAGGTGATTATGAAACCATGAGTCAAACCCCTCATCATTTAAATTGTAGGAGTCTTACCCTAATGAAGGAAAGTTAATATAAAACATTGGCTCTAGAAAAGTTGTGCCATTGTTGTGATTGTTTCTAATTATGTAGTTCAGAAGCCTTTAGAACTGGCTTGGAGGAGGAATTGGAAAGTTTTGGTGATATGGACAAAAGAAGCCCTAAAACAGTGATGGTGAAATTTTAGAGACCCAATGCCCAAAAAGCAACTAAAACCCACTTATTTATCACAAGGTGCCAACACTATGGATAAGCCTGAATAATAAGGTGCTTGATGTGTGTGTGTGTGTGTGTGTGTGTGTGTGACACCCATACACATATACCTGAGTTGCAGCCCAATTAGAGGGATGTTGACTGATTGCCTCCTATGGCACATATGCCTAGGTTCACCACCACTTTTCTAGAATGATATAAGTATAGTTTGGTTGGCCTTTCTTGTCAGAGCCCAGAACACTTGAATGCTAACAGAGTTGTGGAAAGTAAAGGCCAGATTCGTGAGTTTTCAGCTGGAAACCAGGATTCTTTTGAGAGTTGGAGTAGAGGCCATGCCTACCACACTCTTGTTAAAAAATACATTGTCTACAGTTTACCCATGTCTTGAGAATCTGTGGGAGGTTAACTTTAAGGGCTGTGAACAAATTGATCTGATGGAATACATTTCGGAGCAGCCCAGTATTCAGCTGTAGAATCAGTACTAATGGATAATTTAATGGATATTAATAATAAAAATCAGAAGCAAAGAGCAGAGTAATTTGGGTAATTTAATTTGGACTTAGATGGGACCATGTTTAAAGATGGGGAAAGCAAGAGCAATAGCTGAAGAGATGGCCGTACTAAAAACAGAGAGCATACCTTGTAGAGGGAAAAGAAGGAAGATTCCTTGGGTGCATCTAGGAAATAAATAAGACTGCATTCATTAAAGGTTTAAAGTACAAAAGTGTCAACTCTCTATTTGAGGAACAAGTTCCTGAGACTGCTGCTCTAGAAAAATCAGCCTAAGAATTGATTCCTTTTTCACCACAGCCCCTCCAGCATTTGTTATAGATTGACTTCCTCATGATAGTCATTATTTCAGTGTAGACTACTGCAACCATTATGGAAATCAGTGTGGAGATTCCTCAGAAAACTAGCATTCATGGTCCCATTCAACCCAGCTTTTCCTCTCCTGGATATTTTTCCAGAAAAAAATGAACACAGCATACCACAGTAAAATATGTATACCCATGTTTATAGCACCACAACTACTCATCATGGCTATATCTTGAAAACAACCCAAGTTCCCATCCACTGAGGAATGGATAAAAAGGATGTGACTTTTTATACAATGAAGTATGACTTAGCTATAAAAAACTAAACTCAAAACTTTTGTATGTAAATGAATACAACTAAAGACCATAATAGTAAGTGAGTTGAATCAGACCTCATGCATTAATATCATATTATCAACCTCGTGTGTGAACATGAAAGAGTAAAGAAAATCTAAAAGGCACAATGCATGTAGTAAAAGGGAAATAATCTGTTCAAATGAAAAGAATAACTGGAATAGAGGAAAGGAGAAATGAAACAAAGAAATGAAAATGAAATACATATTTATATACACAGGATCGCTTGGATAGTAGGACTACTAATTTCTGCTGATCTATTGAAAGGCCCAGCTAATATTTAATTTTTTTCTCTGATTTTTAGCATTTTAAATAATTTCAATCAAGTTTGCATATTTATATCTTGGAATCTGAACAACTAATTTGAAGACAACTACATGCAATATAACATCCATTGTTGAATTTCTATCATTTGTTTATTGAAATCATGGATTGCTTCTATTTGTAAATATATTTTATTCTTTTTAAAAATAAATTTAAAAACTATGTTTTCCCTAAAAAACAAAAAGTGAAAGAAATTTGTTCATTTGGAGACAGGTCACTGTGCACAGCAATCCAGTTACTCAGAGGGCTCTGCAGTCATGGTCTAAGGAGGTCAGCCTACTGCTTTTGCTAGCAGCACACATCAGTGTCACCTATGTGATGCTGGTTTTACTGCCACACAGAATTTAAGAGTTATGCCTTTATGGAGGCTTCTAACTATATTCAAAGGAAGCTCCAGGGAAGGAATCACTAAGAGGGATCTGAATACAACTATTTGAAGCTTAAGGTGCAGTGAATACCTCAGGAATTCAGATATGGGAAGAAAGTGGAGAATCAGCTGAGGAAAGCTTCAGGCCATGATTGGAGCCAATCCACGGAACAGACTACAGTTTGCAAACCATAAGGACATGAGTTGGGATTACTTATGCCCTCTGGAATCCACGTCTTGTACTGGATATGGAGCTACAGGATTAGTGACTGTTCTGAATTTGGGTCTTCTTTCTGTAGAGTGCTTTCCTTTCCTATTTTTCTCTCTTGGAAAAGAAAAGTTTACACTGTGCCAGGGTATCTTGAGATGGTATAACTTGTCTTTTATCTTTAGAGTGCTTCACAGCTAAGAGTTAGTCTTCAGTGTTTGGAAAGAATTCTTTAAAAATGATTTTGAAAACGGGTAAAGCTGTTAATATTTTGAAAAAGAGACTTTTGGGCTTCCACTTGTAGATAGTATAGTTGTAATATAGCGGGCAGAAACACTGACTTCATATTCTATTTATTTTGACAGTAAGAATAATTTAAGGATATATGTTTTTGTTTCAAGTTGGCAAGGAGTAGAATAGGGTGGATCAGTTTAACTGTGAATTTAATTGACTTTGCAGACATTGTGAAATCTTCTAAGCTATGCTTTTCTGTGTGTGGCACAGTGGGTCATGGAGATGTGTCCATTGGTACTATGGCTGGTTCCTTGCTTGCCCCTTCCTCCCTGGAGTGGTTCCCATTCTCTGCTTTCCAGGTGTCTTGAGCTACATACTTGAGCTCCTCTGAGCCTTTCCCCCATAACATTTGTCCCTTCCAGCTAGATGACTGTGAACTGAATTCCCTGAAACCTTGGACTGAGGTAAACTTGTCTTCCTTCAAATTGTAGGTATTGAGTTCTATGTCCCAATGACAGAAATGCTGAATCATGTACCACCCTCCAATGATAGAAATTATTTTTACCTGAAAGTACATTGCTTTTTCCCATTGTACATTGTGCAAATCTTTTCCCATAACAATGTATTTGAAATAGTGGTACTATTATATACATTTAAAGTCCTTGTGTGTCAAGGGATAATTCAGTTTACAGAAATTTCTGAAAAACCTACAGTAAATAAATCTATGTAAGTTTTTGGAATATAGAATTTAAGTGTAAGCTTCTAAATTACCACCACACTAACTTTTTGAAAGGGGGATGTAGGAAGAGTCTTTTAGGATTTAATGTAACATGAAAATACTATATTCATTTTTGTGTTTTGTCCTAAATAAATGAGAAAATAAAGAGAAAATGATAATAAAGCCAAGAG
>NDGN011452148.1:0-24266 GCA_002564285.1 Tympanoctomys barrerae
CACAGTTACTGGAGGTTTCAGTCTGTATTCAGCTGGCTCCAAGGCAGAGCGGGGCAAGGCAGAGAGCAACCTTTCATGGCGGTGGCAAGGAGCAAGTGCACAAGGGAGGGGTAGCAGCAGCTCAAGCAGCTAGCTTCTCACCCCACCTTACATTATAATACAAATTACCTGCCCCAGGGCAGGTGCAGCAACCACACCCATAGTAATCAATCACAAACTCAAGAAGCCACCCTAAGACTGCATGAGGCTTTGCGGGGACACCTAGACACATAACACTGACTTTGTCTTGGGATTATTTGTTTCTGTGTGTATTGGCATTTATTAACTTCTTCAGTTCCAGTTTAAGGGTAGAGGAAGCAAAAAGAAAAGCTGAAGAACTCACTGCCATGTCATTCCAGGGTCTCTTAAGCCTTTGGGAAATTAATAAAACAAACATCTTGATGACATTATGTTTACCCAAAATCAGTAGAGACATAACCTGCTATATGAAAGGCATTATTATGAGTAAGACATTTGAAGTTGGAGCAAAAGGTGGGTCCATCAATTTAGTTTGGGTTTCAGGAAAGGGAGGTTCGTAACTAGAGAGGCACCTTGCTTAAGTCTGACCTTTGAAATCTTTTAGTCCAGAACAAGCAAGGAGAAGTGCTCTGAAGGATAGGTTTACTTTTATTCCACGGAGTTCCAGTAGCAGGTGGATCACAGTAACAGGAAAGATTTAACAAACAGTAGAAATATAGTTACAGTTACTCTACACTCACAAGAGAATCATCCCATCAGAACCTTGGGAAGATAGTAAATAAAGTAGAATCAATTGAAGAAGGGGTTGACAATGTGACTAAGTTTTACAAATTGGTTCTCAACTCAGAAGAAAGCACAGATGTTGTTGAGAAAGCTGAAAGAAAACACTGGTCAGCAGAAAGTGTTATCAAGGTGACCAAAACCACAAGTGATCCTCATCAGTGCCTAGAAGACATTACTAGTTGGCTCTGGATTGTCACACACATAGCCCCTAACCATCTCAGCAACATATTCTAGGCAGGTGCTATCCACTGATAGAGGAGTCGTGTGTGAAGAAATCTGTCCTCCAGCTTGGGGCAGGAGGAACTCAGTCCAGACACATGAGACATCAGATTCAGAGCAATGCAGTGGACCCCAGAGTTCACCCAGGAGCAAGTATGAGATTGTTCATAGCTTTCTTCTCTTTATCAAAACTGGTCCAAGTCTTGGGTGTGGGTAATCTTCATGCAGCTGATTTGGGAGATAGAGATTAATCAAACACCAAGGGGCAAAGTGGAGAAGGAGGAATCTTTCTTTGATAAGAAGATCCAAGGTTTATATGGTCTATTTTATAAATCTGTGATGTTTCCAGTGAGCCTGCTTGCAATTTGAATTTCAAGGGAGAGATGGGAGTGATTTGCGGCGACATCTATTAAGCGTTTATAGAACACAATACATGTGTTCTTGCTCCTACCATAAAATTAATCGTTGCTAATTAGTTAGGGCTGCCAGCTCACTTGGGTGTGAGAATCTGTCACAGTCCCTTCTCTTGGTCCATTAATTAGCTTTCCAGAGTCTCCAAGTGCCCTGTCTTTTTCTTTCTTCTGTACGTTTCTTTTTAAATCTATTGAATGCTGTTTGGCATTGCTTGGTTTTGGATGCAAGCTTAATGTTGGGGGACATCGACATCCTCATGAATAGTCTAATGTCACATGAGATAACCCATTTTTTCACATCATCAGGCATTATGTAAGCTATTTAACCAAAAATAAATAACCCTTTTCAAAAGTCCTTCTTTCTATTGAGCAATGAGTGTCCATGAATCAATATAATTAATCTTCCAGGGATTTGGCTTCCCTGGCTTCAGTTGTCATTGCTGGATTGCCAGAAGCTGACTGCAGATTATTTCAGTGGAATTGTAGATCATAAACCTGTGCAACACAAGGATCACCTAGTCCGGACAGTGAGTGGCCACCTAGAAGCTGCCTGATCTAGAGCATGCAGTGAGCCACTCGAAGGGAAAACACCCTGAGGTACTACCAATATTTTGACAGGCACTGAACTCATCCACAGCCTTGCAGCCTCAAGAGGGCTTTGTCTGTGCATATGAGCCAGGCAGCGCTGTTTATAAGCATATGTAATGGCAGTTGACATTTCTGCAGCCAGTGAAGGTGTTTTGCTGGATTGTGGCAAAAGCAAGCAGCCTGCTTTGCTACTCAGCAGACATCTAAGGGTGACAGTGTCATGTGGCTCTTATAACGTATAATGACCATGAAAGATGAGACTTATCCTAAGTGCAGTTCTGTACCCAGTGAAGCTTGTGGGCTCCTCACTTACTAAGCCACCAGAATGGCCAGGCACAGAAGTGGGAAGGATCCTGTCCACAGTGATTTCACCATGCCAGCCTCTGCCCACCTCCTGTAAGGCAGCTTGTATTACACGTCCCAGAGACCCAGCCATGTGACTTGGGTGACTGGCAAGCAGTTGCTGTGAAGCATCTGAGGTGGCTGTGTGTGTGTGTGTGTGTGTGTGTGTGTATGTGTACATACATGCACATGCCAAAATAGAGTGAGAAAAAAACCCACTACTGTTGAAATTTAAAGGGGAAGTGAGTCTTAATTATAATTTACTTACAGATATGGAGGTTGGATTTATGGTTCTAGTGTGCTAATTCTAGTAAGTCCACCTGCCAAGTGACTGAGGGCAGAGTTCAGCGCTCTGGGGCAGAGCTTCTGATGATAGGGAATTAGCAAGGCAAATTCAATCACTGAGATACCAAGTGGCCCAAGCAGTCAGGACATTTGAATCTCGGTTCTCCATGTGTCTTACTTCATTTTTTTCTGTTTCTAAACAATATATACAAAACCAGATAACTTATCAAGAGTAGAAGTTTACTTGATTCTTCATTCTTCTAGAGGCTGGAGTGTCTAAGATTACAGTGCTGGCCATGTTTCAGTACCTGATGATGCCTTTCTTTTGCCTCAGCACGTGATGGAAGGCATCATAGAGTGAGATGGAACAAGCATCCTACCTTAATCTCTTTCTTCTTCATATAAAGCCACTAATACTGACATGGGGGCCACATCCTTGTGACCTCCTGTAACACCAATTACTTTCTAAGGACCCCATTTCCAATATCATTAACATGAAACTCTGGGGATTAAATTTCCAACATACAAATCTCTGGGAACATGCCCAGGCCTTAGTACCATTCACTATTGCTTGCCTATCCATGGACATGGATCTCAGGGAAGATGACATTGAAACTGTGTTCTTATATTCAATGAAAGGACTCATTGGGCATGAAGCCACAGTTACCTGCATTGGGAAGGTGCTACTATGATCCCCAATGGTGCTCATTTTGTCCTTTTATTTCTGAGACGTTTTCTTGCGTAGAAGATCAAAGGACAACATAAGGGGCCTTTCCTGACAAATTTATGTGAAGTTTAATGAACACTGCTTTGGCAACTCTGGATCCTTAAATCTGGCAGCACGGGTAAAAGATACATATGATTGAGAAAGCTCTTTGTGTTTCTGGGATTCATACAGAGTATGGTAGCTGAGTCAATAATTCTATTGTTCTGATTATCAAATAAATGCCTGTTAGGATTTATAGCTTTCCTTTTATTTTTCTTGTTGTCATTGTAATTCAAAACGTTGTGACCATGCTTATATTAATGTGACAGCATCCTAGCTACTCTTTTCATTTCTGGGATGTTGATTCAGTGTCCTGTGCATATCATTACCATACTTCCCATCCAGCAAAACCCTGCTGTCCCTCCACCCTCCCTTGTGTTGTTGCTCACCCTTCTCTGAGAAACCCTCCTTTTCTTCTGCCTCCCCAAATACACCCATTCTTCAGACCGCAGCCTGAGTCCTCTGCATCCACAAAGCCTTTCAAGTAGTTTCTACGCATGTCAACTTCTTTCCTGATTTCACAGCTCTCCAGTAGGCAAATGCTGACAGTTTTTTTTTTTAACTGCCATCTTACATTGACCTTACCATCTGATCTGCAAGTTTTATCTCCTGAATGAATTCTTTCTGCTTTCTTAATTCTTGGTCTCCAGAATCCCTACTATGCCATGTCAGAGCAAAGAACATTGAAACTGAAATCAAAGGCCTGAGTGTAGAGGTCAGGCTATAGGACATGCAGCCAGAGTCAGGCCCTTGACCTCACTAAGTCTCTCTTCCGTAAAATGGAACTCAGGATGTTTTCACAGCCTGTTTCACAGAGTTGCTTTTTTGTAATGGTCACAAAGAATAGCATGTGAGAGTACTTTATGAATTTAAAAGTACTCCAAGAACAGGAGGCGCTGTTATTCTCACAGCTTATTTGTAATATTTAACATTAAATTGAACCAATAAAATGTAGGAGTCATGCAATCTTGAGTGCCAAATTGCTAAATAACAGAGCTCACCTTGTATCACAGTTATAGAACATTTCATTGTTCGGAGTGCTTTTTATTTAGAAAATTGTTTTGTTCTCAGCAGTGCCCCATGAGGTTATGCGGGTCAGGTATTTTTATTCCCATTTTGCAGTGAGAAGAAAGAAATTGCACAGGACAGATGTATTAAGTGAATTGCTTTAAGTCATTCAGTCAGTTGATGGCCATCGTTCAAAGAGCCTCCATTCTGCTTCGGAAGTCTTTCCTGCCAGTTATGGTCATTTCCACTCTCAGCATCAGGCCCTGCCCCCAGCTACTGCTGGGTGGCTTTCCCCATCGGTATATGTCTTCCTTTCCTACCTTCGTCAGTTCCTGTCAAGCCAGTACCTCTGTCCTTGTCATGTCGTTACAATCATATTCACATTTGTATGGCAGGGGACAAAATATAGGGGGAAGTTCATTATTTCTTACAAACACAGTTTTGCATCACATAACAACAAAGATAGCTTTGAGAAATGTATCCTTAGCCAATTTCATCACTGTGCAAACAACATGAAGAGTACTTATGAAAACCTGGGTGGTATGAAGACCAGGCCATTGCTGGATGTACCTCTTCATGCACTGAAGGGACAATGTAGACACAAGATGTAGGAGGCTGCTGCTGGCTTCACACTGTTTTATGTATATAGAAGGACTATGCTCTAAAATAAGAATAATATGGTAAATACATAAGCCAGTAACAAAGCCATTTATTATTATGGTCAAATATTATGTAGTATACATAAATATATATGTCACACTTTTGTCCGTTTATGACAATATTAACAGAAATGCAGGAATAATGCATCATACTCTGTCATGATGCCTATGAGCTCAGTAGGAAACAGGAATTTTCTCAGCTCCATCATAGTCTTATCAAATCATGTCATATGTGGTCTGTTGTTGAAAAAAACATTAATTATGTGGCATATGACTGTATTCTTGGTTGACTGAAGGATTGTTTGGTGGAGAGTCAGGATCAGACCCTCACTCTACAAATAGTTCACCCTTCCTAAGATCTTAGGGAGCCCAGCTCTGCCTGGAAGCTTATCTACCTCTGCCTCATGGGGCTGTAAGCTATTTGTGCCAGGACACATAATAGTCTACACAGTATTGCCTGACTGGTGTGTGCCACTAGCATAGTTAACCCTCCCATGCGTAGCCTTCCTCCTTCCCTCCCTCTGTTGCACTGCAGCTTGCTAGCTTCAGATTGCAGTCACTTCAGGTCCAGCACACAAAATAAACCCTCCCCCACAGACTGCCCTGGAGCATTCTGAGCTGGACTGTTTCACTATATTGCATGTGCAACATGGCAGCCCCTTGCCATTTCTCTTCCATAAATCTCTTGAGAAACCCTATCCTGTAGAACAATGGTGGAGAACCTACGACATGTGTGATGCAGTGGGCTCTTTGTCATCACTGAAAGCTCTAAGAGGATGCCCATTGCTGCTTTAGGTCACCTGCCTCTCCTTCCTTTTACTCCAGGGATAAGAGAAAAACAAATATGTTCACCTCACCAGCTGGAATGTGCTGGTTAGGACAGAGTTTTGGTCTCATGGGCTTGGGGCTCTGCCCCAAGGATTGGTGGAACATACTTCAGGGTATGTCAGGGTGGGTCTTGGAGATGTGGCCTGTGTCTGCTCCCTTGCCTCTTTTCCTCTGGCACTGCTCAGCTGTTCTGCTTCCCAGTTGCTGTGAACTAAGAAGCTTTGCTCCACCACACTGCTTTGCCATGATGTCTCCACCTTGGCTGCAGTTAATCACAGATTGAATCCCTTCAGACCATGAGCAAAGGCAAACCTTTCCTCATGTAAGTTGGGGGTGTTGGGTATTGCATCCCAATAACAGAAAGCTAACTCATAGACCTTTCAGCATCTTCAGGTAAGCACTTCTGGGAGCACTGACGATGTTCAGCCATCGCCACAGAGACAAAGTGCTGTCACTGAGCTACTTCCTCAGCTTCCCGTATTGCAGACTTTAACATTACCTTATTCCTGAATGGATTTCTTCAATAATCCTTTGGTGCCTGTACTCTATGCCATGGCAATCCCAGGTGTAAGTGGCTCATATTAACAGATAAGAACAGAAGTTCAAATCAGCCAGCAGAAGTGGTTCTCTTCATAACAAAAGGTGCTCTCTCAGGAGAAGGCAGCTGAGAGGTCAGCAGCTGGATTTATTTGACCCTCCACAGAGTCCCACCAGTCCCTAAAACTGATTGAGTAGAGGAATTCTCTCCTTTCTGAAGCAGCATAGTTAGATAAATGTAACTCAGTTGTATACTTTTTATCATTAGCCTGGAATGTGCTGGTTAGGACAGAGTTTTAGTCTCATGGGCTTGTGGCTCTGCCCCAAGGATTGGTGGAATATACTTCAGGGTATGTCAGGGTGGGTCTAGTGGAATTTGTAGAGCTGGCCACAAAGCATAAAGCTAACAGAGGCACACAAAACAAGCCATTGTCATAGACAGAGAGGCCGGCTCCATGACTCACATCATAAATCTGCTTTCAACTCATAAAGTGCCTTCAGCACTGCTGCTTCTTCATGGGAATTCACACCCAAGGCTCTGCAGTTCAGCAGAGATGAGGGTGGACACCGGCAAAGCAGCCAAGGGAGGCATCTGGTAGCTCAGGAAAGGTCTCTTGCCTCTTGGTAATAGGGTATAGTTGTATTCCACTGAGCTCATACAGTCTTTCTTTTCAATTAATAACCAAACATGAATTTAGTTATTTAGTGCAGCCACTAATCTAATGCCATCAATAAAGTCTAAACAGTTTTACCATGAAGCCAAGGTTATATTCAGTGGACATGCATTAGTTTCCTCTGAGCTTGTACTTTGAGCCATATGCTATGACTGCACTTGTTGAAAAATATTTACAGTAAGAAGGAGCAAATAGAGTGTAATGAAAATGGCACTGAATGAAAGACAAACAAGTGGGTTTGGGTGCCAAATCTGGGAACTTCACACCCTGACTGTGCCTTGTTGTTCTCATTGATGAGTGAATGGGCTCTATTGGGTCTTCAGGCATCTGAGCTCCAGAGAGTGTTTTGTCTCCTGCTCACATCTCCCCTTCCTACTCACTTAAAAAGTAGTTGAAGACACACGAATTCTGGTTGGTGTAATGAGCAGGTCTGTGCCCTCTGAGCCACAAGCGTGAAGTGAAGGAGTGGTAGACATCCTCACCGATGCGATTTCTCAACACCTTTCTGGAGTGACGAGGCCAGGTTGATGCATGAAATATTATGAGGGAATTTTCAGCTCATAATTTTCCCCAAGGAAGTTTTGCATGCAGATCTGCTAATGAGATAGGTTGCCCTATTTGAGGGAACCTGGAATGGTTGCAGGTTAGGGGCAGCAAGTACAGCAGGGGCTGCACAGAGTAGGAAGTGCTTAAGTCCTAACGAGGAATGTCTGTATCAGTGGCATGTACCAGCCTATGTACCTCCATGATTCTGGGGTGTCAAGTAACTCATTACTTATCCATAGGCCAAATAACATAAAAGCTCTAAAATACTTCCTATAGAAATTGCTACATTTCTGTAGAGGGCATTGGTTAATAGACTGGTCATTTACAGATTCAAAATGATCTTCTCTTACACTATCATGTTTATACTCTGCCTGCTCCCTCTGAAGCAAGGCTGGTCCATCTACCCATCTACCAAGGGTCCAATTCCTTGCCAGACTTTTTGTACATTGAGAGTCCCTATCTAGAAACAGAATTTCTAATATAAATCCACAAGAAATCCATATCAACTACCAAATCTTTAATTATTGAGTAGTTTTTAAGGTAAACTATGAATATGAGGAGAAAAGACATTGGAAAAAATCTAGAGAAAAACTCACCTTAGAAGAAGTAGAATTATTACAGGAAGTAGGAGAGGATTTTTGAAATGAACTTTTTATGGTGTTGGGAGTTGAACTCAGGACCTCGTGCTTGCCCAGTAGACACAGCCTTGCTGAACTATATTCCTAACTCTGGGAGAGGATTGTTAAGGAAACAAAAATCTTTTATTTCAGATTATTGTATACTTAAAATAAACATGAGTAGCTATGAAAAAGAAATTATTAGAAAAAAGATGAATCTCATAAACATTATAAATATAATGGTTGAAATAAAAGTTTCAGTCAGAGGTTAAAAGATAATAAAAAACATTTTCCAGAACACAAAAACAAAAATGCTTAGAGAATTTGGGCAAAGCAAAGAGTAAAAGATATAGAGAAAAAATTTGTCAGAGATAGCATAAGATGGGCAAGGTTTCCAGGTAATAATGAATGCGGAGAAAAATGGTAGGGAGTAAATGATCAAAGAAAACAATTTTCCAATGTTGAACAAGTACCCTAGGCCTCAAATGAAGAAGGCCACTGAGTACCAGCAGGGTAAGTATAAAACCCACCTGTATGAATTAGATGTTAGAAAATCTTAATGCTAAGGAAGAGAAGCTGTTCAAGCTTTACGCTGTTTACCTAAATTGCCCCAATGAATTTACATATTTTTTATAGACTTAATGCTTAGGATATCTTTTTTAAGTGTCCTGAAGTTCTTTGCATTAGATGAGACACACGAGCAAAATTTGTTTCTGGCCCCTGCTCAGCTTTGTAGAGTATGGTATTAAACTTACCATGTTCATATAAATTCTGTTCATAGGGTTTTAACTTTTAGAATCATCAGAGAGTTAAGCATAACACATTGTAAATGGAAAGCAAATGTTAACAATTTTGGCAATGTTATAGTAAAAGTAAAGCTAAAGCATTTGGAAATTCTTGGAAGGCAATTTCTAGGTACTAATGTGGTCATTATATATAGAAGCTACGAGGATACTTGTTGAAAGGGAGGCATAAGTCTGATAGATGATTACTAGAAGAATCGAGTGACTATCGCAAGTAATAACAAGAAGAGGTGAGACAGTGGGACTGAAATCAATCTACTATGTCATAGAGAACCAGTAAATGTCTCAAAGTGACCAAAAAAAAAAAAGACAAGAGATAAGCATGTTAGTTATAACTACAGAAGTAGCCCAAAGGAAATGGATAATCAAGGTGATTCAAATTGGTCTCATAAAAGAGTGAGATTAAGAGCAGGGAGAGTGAGGTGTACAGCGCTTTCCATTTTAGACCGTTTGGTAGCACCCTTGCCTTGGGATCCATTGCTTTCTTGAATGTTATTTTAAGCAACAAAAGGATAAGAAATCTTCAAAATTTAGAGGTATGTATACAAAAATAAGATCTAGCAATAAATTAGTTTGAGTTAGAAAAATATCCAATATTTGTCTGACTTTGTCATGTATATGAATGGAAATTTCATTTCCTTCAACTTAACTAGTTTTCAGATTTTGGACCTAAAGAAGAACATGTCCTCACATGAAATTCCAGTGCATGATTAGGTCAGTGATATTCTCACATTTTGGAAATTATCTAATTTGTTCCATCCAGTTTTTCAGTTCTTTTTAGACTAATATCTCAATTCCTGCTGAACTTAGGATAAAAAAGTCAAATGACACATTCTCCAACTTCAAACACTGTGCTCAAGTCCTTTATTTGCTTATTTCTTCTAAACACTGTGAACATAATGCTGTATCTGTCATGACAGTTTTTATATTCTTCCTTCTACAACTGTCATGTGTGTGCTGGTGGTGTCTCCTTCTAGACCATCCTTCCATTGAGGGAAAGAGCCATGTTCCAATCAGGAGGACTGCTTGGGCTTGAAAAGGCAAACCGAGCATCCCTTGTCCACCTTCCATGTCTGTGGCTTTGAGTAAATGACACCTGCAATGCTCAGGTAAAATGTCCTCCAAAGAAAGGCAGTCATGTTTCTCCCCAAACCAAGCAGAAAGTTCAATATGATGATGTAGGGATGTCTACCACAATGCCTAGCAGAGAGCTGATATGCAGGGAAGTGACTCTTTAATCCCTTTGATTTGATCTTCATTCTTCCACAGTACCACAGATGCTTACATGGCCGGGGGGCACCTATCACAGGGCCTGTCTATGCATGTTAACAGGATAAATAGGCACCAAGGATGAAAGATTTTGTGATCTAGCCCAGAACTTTTCCTGGGGAACCCTCAATCCTTCAGACATTGGCTACATATGGTAGCCTGTGAGTTTGACTAAGTATCTCCCTTTTTATGGAGTTGGGGTAGTGTTCATAGCCAGTAAAAGCAGACTGGAAAGCTGGAATGCTGTTCTGTACCTTATAAAACCCCCACTATTTTCCCCTTGCTCATCAAGCTAAGCAAGTTTACCTTGCTCTTGAATGTAGGATTGTCTTCATAAAGACTCCAATCTGATTCTCTACAGCTGGCTCTGGGGAGCCTCAGGACCTCTGAGCTGCCTGGCTGT
Organism: Tympanoctomys barrerae; assembly: GCA_002564285.1. Classification (NCBI taxonomy): domain Eukaryota; kingdom Metazoa; phylum Chordata; class Mammalia; order Rodentia; family Octodontidae; genus Tympanoctomys; species Tympanoctomys barrerae. The sequence continues at coordinate 10,759 of NDGN011452148.1, forward strand.
GCAGCCTTATGCCACACTTTCTCACCAGCACACACACTGTAATAATGCTCTCATTATGCATGTATTTCTCTTACCTGTTTCTGCCCCCCCACCTCCTAGAGAAGATACCCAATATATTTATATAAGCATAAACTGCTTATTACTGGAGGCACAAATCAGGGGGCCCCTGTATGCCCACTGGTGTGTTTTTGAGGTATTCCCCAACAAAGATAAAATGTCTTTCTCACCATGAGAACATCCTGTAGAGCACCTCACCTGCAGAAGCCAATCAGCAATCTTGAGTGGGTCATCAGAGGAAGGACATCTGGGGGAAGTGCGGAGTTGGGAAACCCAGTAGTGAGACAGACCCCAGGGTGGAACTATGTATGGAACTCTGCACACAAACACTGCAGGAAAGTGAGTGGGGTGTTGAAAAGAAGGTTTTCCAGCTTCAGGGACAGAACAAACTTTAGGGCTCAGAGAGGCTGAGTTGGGGGGAGACAGATAAGACTGTCTGGCCCACCTGCCAGGATTTTGTACAATCAGTCTGCATAATGATTCCCGAAAATACAAACATTGCTGGGGCTGACTGACAAGTATTGTTCCAGTGGGGAGAGCTGTCAGGGCAAATCAATCCAACTCTACCACATGCCAGTGTGTGGAACAGATATAATTTTGGCTGTTAGGGGATGTCAAAGCGAAGGATGTACTGTCTGTGTATTTTGAAGTATGGTGTTCCTTTCGTTTCATTCTAATGGCTTGAAAGACTTGTGGGGCTCCCCCACCCCTGGCTGTTACCTCTAAGAAATTGTAGGAATTTAACTTCAAATATATTTGAGACTTTCTCTACTGTAATGTTTAAGGTAAGTGGTGCTCAACTCTCTCTCCACCTTCTGCCACTCTGCCATGTGCTAGAATTTGGTCTAGTAATGAAGGTTCACTTGTTATCAGTGGCTGTGGTATGAGACAACAAGGAAGGTACTGGCGTCTCTCAGGAAGAAAAAGTGACCCTGCAGGGGTGTGTCATGTCCTAGCTGCATCAATGCACACGAGGCCCAGCTTGGAGTATGGGGATGTCTTGTGCGTGTTGAGTTCCTTGCAAATCCTCAGTGTCCTCTTGCTCCTTCTGTAGCCCAGTGCTATGATGATAATTAAAGTTAAGGCCCCCCAAACCACTTACTCAAAATCTCTGTTCTGACTCAGAAATGATCTGTAGTCAGATTCCCCCATCCCTCTGTCCTCTCTGACCTAAGATTGTGCTCTAACAGACATTTCTCCTTCCTCTTTCCCCCTTTTTCTTTCTTTCCTCTCCCTTTTAAAGAGGGATCCTATTTATGTTCTCACTCTTTATTGTTCCTTCAACCTTAAAAGGACCTTCAAACCTCCAAACCTCCTCAGTTGTCCTCTGTGTTATCCCTAGATGAACCAGTCTGTCCCTGCCCCTCCTAAATCTCCCTCAAACACTCTTACCATTCCCATTTCCACCGTCTCTATGCTGTCTTGGAGTCATCTGAGCCCTATCTTCTGCTCTTCACTCTTGTGTCCTCTGTCTTTTCCTGATCTTCCTTATAGTTGTTCATAAAGAATCAGTCCTTTACAGCATCTTGTGCTCCTTTTAGAGTCCTGACTGGATCCCATCTTTCCTAGCTATGCATAGAATCTCCAACAAAACTCAATCATGCTAAATCACATACTTCTGATGAGCTGCTGGCAACAGGGATCGAGCAGAAGGTGGTCCCATATTTCGATGGTGCCTACCCTCAGCTCACACTAGTGCCTGTGAGAAAAAAGTCTATCCCACTCCCTAAGTGGCTTCCCTGCCTCCACTTTTACTGAACCCAGAATAATCTTTCTGGTGATTTGTCCTTATCTATTCTATACTTGAAGATCTTCAATATGAGAACTTTGTACACTGACACAAGTTCTATGGAGCTATTGAGTGTATGCACAACATGGAATTGTTGAATATCTATGCATATCTATAAACATATATGTATAATACACAATATAATTTACATTTGCTGCATTCATCTAATAGAGCAGACCTTAGGTGTATTTATCACAAATCCATCATTTAAAGATGAGGAAGTGGGAGCAGAAAGCAATGATGTAATTTTTCCACAAGTCTCTGTTTACAAGTCCCAAACTTTTTAAACAATGTAGTAAAACAATGAAAGTCCTCCCTGATGCAGCCCACTCTCCCCTTTTAGTATTCTGCCTTCTGCTCATCTTTAAGAAACCACGAAGATGGGATGGCCAGATAGCTCAGTGGATTAAAACACCTGCTTAGGTAGATATAGGGACTGGGGTTCCAGCCCTGGCATGCCATGCCGGCCCCACCTCTCCCCAAGGGAGCACTGAGATGGTTATTAAGACTGCGCATGGTGGTATGCGCCTGTAATCCCAGTGTTTGGGAGGCTGAAAACAGGAGGATCACTATGAGTCCAATCTGTTTAGTGAGACCTGTAGACCCTGTGCTAAATACATGAAAAATAAAAATATAAATTAATAAGTAATAAGCTACCAAGACAAATAATTTCTTCCTAAATACATGCTGAACTTTCTGTCCTTGCTCTTTTTTGTCCTCTACCTTAATTGCTGTGTTTCCCACCATTCCTTTCTTTTGTGCAGTAAGTCACCCATTTTTACATGTTAATGTTATTATTTATTTATAAAACAGTTTAAACAGCCTAATGCATTCTAGGCTCAGCAGTGAGTTCAGGGAAATTACACCCATTCATCAAGTTCATGCCCAGAGTGCTTCTGAGTATGCCCATAAGCATTTATTTTTATGCCATGGTGATGTTAAGAGCTATAGACTCTCTGGGCAGTGCTGGGGTTGAGGTTGGATTTTTGTGTCATTTGTTTATCTCTTAATGAGCTGGGTCAAGAGAAATATTCCTAGAAAATTTGCCATTTACTCTAAAGACATTGTTGAAGAGGTTGATCATTATCCCAATTCCCTCTGGAAAATCCCTTTGATTTATTCCTGTGAAAACTAACTGCCCATGAGGAGTCTTACTGCTCAGAAGGAATTTGCAAGCTTTTACTTATGGGTAGCCAAGTTTTGTAAATTATTGTGTTTGCCCTTTAACCTCTCCAGTCAGGAAACTTAGAGTCAAATTGTGACTTAGGTTTAATAACTATTTGGGCTCCAGAACTTATGTGTTTGCACTTCTATTTAATGCTGTGTCTTAGTTTTCTCTTTCTTTTCACCTGACTTGAGTTTTTGTTTTTCATTATGATTTATGAAGTTTCTGAGGTCTTTTGAGAAGAAAGCAAAGATGTAAATTAATGGCATGATCAATTATGCACAGATGTTTTTCTTGTGTGTTTAAATGGTGAGTTCCTGGAAGATGAAGATTATTTCACTCCTCCCTTTCTCTGGACCCTAGAAAAATGCCTAGGCATTTTTAGTCAATGATTAATAATGGTTTGTTGAGCTGTATTGATAAAAATAGACCAACGATTCCCTAAGTAGACAATGTAAAACTTTCAGTCTTTCTCTTTCACTTTGTTTTTCCTAAGGTGACCAAAGACAGAATGTTGTAGGGGAAAGAATTCAAACCCTGACTCTTATCAAGTGTATCATTTCAGGACAGTTACTTATTTGAGCCTCTTCATTTTTCTTGAATTTGAAAGTGGAGTTAAGAATACCCTCCCAGATCTGTATGAAAACTGGTGACTCTGGAGAATCTCTGCACATTCTCTGGCCCCTATTAGTAATCCGCATGTGTTAGGTGCCCTCTTTCCTCCCTGTTTCCTCATTTATTTGGAAATAGGGATTGGAAAATTATAAGTAAGTAGATTGCTGTATGACCACACATAAGTCAATTAGCTGTGCTGGTATCTATAAAATAACTATGGCTATTGGCCTCATTTAGTGTGATATAGAAATTAATTGATGGTAATATACATTGGGATTTCTTTTCTGAAAAATGCTTAGAAATGCTCTGGGATTGTTATGTTTCTTATTTCATCATTACTATCATTTATAAATATTTGTTCTTTTCTAGTCTGTGTGTCCTAATTGTCTTTTTTTCTCAATTTAGTGCTGCCTTATATCTTAATAAAAATGAACATAAGATTAAAAACTGTAATTTTTCAATTTTCACACATTTATTTTCATAAGATGATATTTAATATTCAATATGAGATCCATATGTTAAAATATTTAGTGAATTTTTGTTATTTGTTTATCACCTCCAGTATTAGCACTGTTCAAAATACTTAACTTTTGGATTTATCTGTCCGTGCTCATCTTTTATGTTCACTGGCAGTTTTCAAGTGAAATTCTATTCAGGAATACTTTGTAGAAAAGATATTTATTAACTGAAATAGCTGTTTTCATTGTAATGATAGAACATCCTATCTGTGGTCAGTCCCACTTAGAGACCTGAGTCATGGAGTCTAGGGTCATACTTCTGCAATACTAGGGACCAGAGTCCTAGCTGGTGGCTCTGTGGCTGTGTCACAGCACTGCTGAGCCTCACCCACTGATCTGTCATGTGCAGGGAGTCCCTCTGGATGACCTCTGAGTTCTCCCCCCATCACTACATTCAGTTCTGTGACACAGAACCTGCATTTGGGCCTGGATGGAGTTGGAGGAGGCTCCCGGAGCTCTTAGTACAGAGCATTGCCATCTTGGTACACTGCTCTTTGCCTCCTCTTTCAAAACTTTAAAATGTATTTCTGTTAAACTGTAGATCAGATTTATTTCATTAATGAGTATGGTCTCTAGTTGCATCGGTTTACCTATAAAAGCCTCAAGTTTATCTTTCTCTATAGCTGAGTAATACTCCATCATATAAAAGCATATCTCTTTTGTCTATTCCTCTGTTGATAAGCTTTTGGGTTGTTTCCAAGATTTAGCTATGACAAACATGCTGCTATAAACATGGTGCACATATATCCCTGTGGTATGATTTTTTTCAGTTCTTCTGAAAAAATACCCAGAAGTGGAAGTGCTGGGTTGAATGGGACCTCTAATCTTAGTTTTTATAAGGAAACTCCAAACTGATTTCCACAGTAGTTGCATCAGTCTGCACTCCCCCCAACAGTGGAGAAGGCTTCCGTCTTCCCCACAGCCCCTGCAGCATTTGTTATTGGTTGACTTCTTGATGACAGTCATTCTTTCTGGAATGAGATGGAATCTCAGACCTGCATAAATAAACATCACATTGTCTCCCTAGTGTAAGAACCTGAAAGAGTGAATAAAATCTGAAAGTTGTAATAGATATTATGAAAGAGAAAGACACTGTTCAAAAGGAAGAAGCAACTAGGATGAGGGAAAGGAAAAAAGAAAAGAAAGAAGGATGGGAACAAAATATGCATGTACATATACACAGGATAACTGGAATAATTGTATTGCTGATTTCTTTTTCTTCTTATATATTTAGTACAGGGCCTACAGGGTCTCACTGCACAGATCGGACTTGTAGCGATCCTCCTGTTTTCAGCCTCCCAAGTGATAGAATTACAAGCACATGCCACCACGCCCAGTCTCAATTGTCATCTCCGCATGCCCTAAGGGTGGGTCAAACATGGCAGGCCAGGGATGGAACCCCGGTCCCTGCAACTGCCTAAGCAGGTGCATTGCAGATTTCTATTGGTCTATTGAAGGGAACAGTTAATGCTTATTTTTTTCTTCTATTTATTTATTTTACCTATTTTGCATGCATATATCCGGTAATCTGAACAACTAATTTGAACATAACAATATGGAATATAACAACAACTATTGCATTCCTATCATTTTGTTTAGTGAAATTCTGCATCTTTTCTAATTTTTTAAACTTTTTATTCTCTTTAAAAAATTGAGTGAACTACAGATCACAGTCTTTGGCATGTGTAGTATTAGGGTCTCAATAAATGTTTAATTTAAGATCTGTATACTGAGAAGACTGTCTAAAAGGCTACAGTTTCAAGAAACCCTATTGCCAAGAAAACAGGAAAGATATTTCTGATGGTTGTGGTGGTGTATGCTTGAAATCTCAGCACTTGGGAGGCTGAGGCAGGAGGAACCTTGCAAGTTGAGAACAGCCTGGGCTACAAAGTCAGCTCAAAGCCACCCTGAACTGCATAGTGAGACCCTGTCTCAAAAAGATGAAGAAAAAAAAGGTATTTCCTATTAGGGACCTTTAGAGGATAGTTATATTTAGTTATAGTGGCATTACTTTCAGATTTAGAGGTAAGGAATATACTCATGGATCAATACTTTATCACCTGTGTGTATGTATTAAATATTCACTTCTGAGAGGATTGCACACTAGCAGTTATATTTAAACAGTCTTTGCGACTCCCTGTGGTTTTCAGTGTAGCGTAACAGTGACATAAATTACATCAGTAAGAAGTGCAGACACTTAAGCTTGGCAGTGTGGCTCGGATGGCTCTTATGGGTACTTTCTTTGATTGGTAGGGAGGGGCCAGGCTGAATTTCAAAGAGAAACTCCTGTTTAATGAAACTTTAAAAACACAGCTATTGTTTTGGGTTTTCCTCCAGCATAGGACACTATGTATAGTGGAGCTCAGGAACGAATTTATTTGTTTTTATTATGCTTAACCCCTTTGTTTGACATGATTTTACTTGTATGTGCAAAACGAGAAGAAAGGCAGCATGCAAGAGCTTTCCACACTGACACCATAGTACCGGAGTTATCAGAGAGTCCTCTGATTCAGGATACTCTGCAAGGAATGAGTCAAAACATACATACGGCCCTTGGAGATGGTAACATTCTAAGTGCTCACCCACAACAAGACAGAGCCTTCTTCAGAATAGAAGTCATTGTGTTGCTTCCTTCACTGAGATTGCCATGCTCAAGAAAAAGTCAGCTTAATTCCCTGCCAACAGCCCAGCCAACCCTTACTATACCTGCAGCCTCTTTGCTTCCTTCTTGAAAAACACAGGATAAAAGGGTAGTCCAGGCCAGCAAGATAGCTCAGAGGACTAAAGTGCCTGCTCAGGCAAGCTTAGGCAAGCACAGAGACTGCAGTTCAGTCCTCTGCATCACATGCTGCACAGGGCGGGCTGAGCTGGCCAGAGTCTAGGCGTAGTGGTGCATGCCTGTAATCTCAGAGCTGGGGAGGCTGAAAGCAGGAGCATCACAAGTCCAAGCTGTGTAGTGAGACCCTGCAACAACCAAATACATTAAAAAATAAAAAATAAAATAAAGGGCAGCCCAGTGCTGTGGTGTAGCAAAGTTGTGGAACCAGAGATGAATGCATCAGATGCCAGTGTGAAGAGGCAGAGGGTACAGGCTGATGGTGCCCTACAATCTCTGCAGAAGACAAAACAGGAAGCTGGTGCTGGCACACTCCACATAAGGATCAGAAGATCCTTCATTGGAGAAGGCATGGAGTTGAGAGGAAGTGTGATGAGCGGGGGGAACGTAAAGAGCCTGTGATCCTGCAGGTTGTGAGCCCAGAGGAAGTGAGGGGTGGCAGTTGCAGGCCATGCAAAGTGGTGGACTCTTGGGGCCTGTGAGAGTACTGCTGAGGTGAAAGGTTGTGTAAAGCAGGACTCCTGTGGTGCTCCAGGGAGCCCGGAAATGGTCAGGGTGAGGTAATCCTGTCACTCCCTCAGAGAAGAATGGAAAGAAATTCTTAGTTCAGTGCTTCAGATTAAGTACTCTCCCCTACTTTTGTCCCCCCAGAAGTGGGCTGATTTATTACCACACCCAGTAGAATTGCTGCCAATTAAATGAGATAATATGTTGAAACAATTTCCATCTGGGTTTATTAAACCTATTTTTGCAAAAATATTTACCTAGAACCATGTTATGTAAAGCCCTCTGAAGACCTTGTCAAGAATAGAAATACGAATAGAAATGGTTACTTGGCTGCCAGTTTTATAAAACAAAAATGTGTTTTGTTTACAGGGAATAAATTGGCAAAAGGACACTATTCAGGTAATCTGTAATCTAAATCCCAGCAAGGCAAAACAAATGCAAATACCTCATTTTCTAAAGAAAAGATGCATTCCTGTTTCCAGATCAACATGAGAAAATTGGCCACATTATTTATTATTGTTTTGAGGATGATGGAATTAATTATGACTTTTAAACTTATTTTCCACTTCTTGGAATATTAAAAGAAAAAATGTGTAAATAAAATGCAAAATCTTTAACTACTTGCCTCGGTCTGGTTATAGTATGAAGTAAATCAAGTGGCAATTTAATTCCCAATGACTATATGACAACTAGGTAGTTAAATATTAGATTTAAATAGGGGAGCTCATTCTCCACAAGAATTACATTTATGTCTTTATGTGAGCAGTCTACTTAATGAACATATTTCTCTTAGATTCAGGTGGAGAAACTAGAGCATGAGAAATGTACATTCTTGATTGTACATTCTTGTATCCATTAATATTGTTGCACATAGAGGAACGCTTTGATTTTTTTACCCTGAAGTTCCAGGGAATCACGGAGTCACTCATGGATTTAGACCACATGAATTATCAGGGGGAAATCTTACTAAAATGAAACTTTAATTACCTCCTGAAACTTCTATAAACTTATACCTAAACAGTAATGATATAGGGTGTGCACCAGGACAGAGTATACAGAGTGGATAAGTACACATTGGTAAAGTTCTTCTACAGATATTATAAAGAGATCAAAGGAAAGAATTACTGCTATATACATAGACAACTCAAGCTCAAGGGCATTGCTACCTAAAAGGCACAAGGTAGAGAAAATATATATAGCATGGTGTCTCTGATGCACATTCAAAAATAAAAAAGCTGAACTATTTCTTTCTAGGGATGTATCACTGGAAGCAAAGTAATAATGGAAACAGTAGACGTGAAATTTACAACAGTGGCTGTCTGTTGGAGATGAGTAGGAAGTTAGATAAAATCAAGTAAGAATATAGCAAAACAGCATTGCTTCTTAAATATCATATCCTGGGTGTCTCTTGTACAAAAAAAAATCAAAATCCAAAATCTAATACTTTTTGAGTACTGACATGATAACTTAAGAAAATTCCACAATGACCTCACATGACTTATAACAAAACTCAGGCACACTTGAAGTACTACATAACATTACCTTCAGGCTATATGTGTACAAAGCATATAAAATGTACATAAATTCTGTGTTCTGTTCATGAATTATGAATTCTATTATTTCCAAGATGTCTCTCTCTATCTCTGTCCATCTCTATCTCTCTCCATATTATATATATATATTTTTTTTTTCCTTCAAAATCTGAAAAAATCCAAACTTCAAAACACACTAATTGCAAGCAGTTTAAGAGCAAGGAATACTCAAGCTGCAATGATAAATGGCATGATAAGTTTTTAAGTATTCATTTCATTTATTAAGCTGAAATTATACTTTATATAATCTGCCTTTTAAAGCACATCACAATCAGTAAAGAAAAGCTTTTATTAAAGAAAGAATATCAAAATACACCACAGGACTGATTTTCCATTTTGTGTTTAGTACCTAAGGCACTGCACAAAATAAAGGCGATGTATAGAGATTATCATAACCTCAGAGGACCTATAGGTTGGACCAACGGGGAGACAAAATACAGTACAACTAAGCCAAAACTCTCAGGTAAGCTAGGAGTTCAGGAAAGAAGGTCTTGTGCCATCACAGTGGTTTGGCAACCTTCTCTGGAAGTAGGAACTTAACCTGGGCTTTGAAGGGAGATCTAGGCAGAGCAAGTAGGAAGAGGAGTCTTATTTTATTCTCTAAGTCTTAAGTGCATCAAGTCTTTCAACATGTTTAACACAATTTATCATGGAAAAGATACTTTATGGTATAGAAGGGAAGATATAGATTCTAAATTCAGATAGACTTAGGATCTAATTCCAGATCTTTCTTTCCCACACTGTGTCTTTGAAACTTCTGTAGTCTGTCTCCTCATTTATAAAATACAGACAGCCACACCTTTTTTCACAATCTTCCCTGGGCACTTGTGGAAGGTTGGTTCCAGGGTGCCCTTGTCATACAAAGGCCAAGGGTGCTCCGGTGCTTGTTGTGAAGTGGTGTAGTATTTTTTATGCAACCTATACAATCCTCCTGCATTCTTTAAATAATCTCTAGATTGCTTATAGTCATTAATACACTGTAAATTCTATATAATTTGTTGTTATACTGTATTATTTAGGAAATAATGACAAGGAGAATGATCTGTCTAAACCTAGTATAGAAGCAATGTTCTTTTTTTTCCTTTTTGTGTGTGGGTTCTTTTTTGGAGAGGATCTAAATTTTTTCTGTCCAAAGTTGGTTTAATACACAGATGTGGAACTGAAAGCTATGGGGAGCTGGCTATACTTCATTCATGGACAAAAGGCTCCAAAAGGAATGCTAGCTTAAATCAGGGGAACTTCCATGCTAAGAGTCAGCTTTGCAGTCCTCAGCAGTGAAGTACAAACTCTCCCATGTTCCCTTTCCAGGAAGCTCTAGTAGCTCAATTTTTCTGTGTTGCCTTTTTCTGGCTTCCGGCTTACAGCCAGTGAGCTCTGAGGACATTTGGCCACTTCTTGTCTTGTTCTCTGAAGAGGCACATGGACGAATGACTTTGACCAGTTCTGCTCCAGGCTATAGGGAAAAAGAGTCCTTGTTCTCCAGATCCACCTCTTCTTGTGTCTTCTTGGTTTTGGAGAGATCTTAGAGCTGGGATAAAGAAATCAGCTATTAGCACAGGTTCTAAACATTTCTTGTCTAAACAAAAGGGGTCACTGAAGCTCAGCCATGGTCTTGTTCATCTCATTAGAGGGGTCAAACAGGGCTGAAGTGTGTGCCTTACCTAGCAATGCATGGTTCTTACATTTCTCCTTGATATGCTGTGAGTCTCTCTCCGTGGACTGTGAAATGGATAACCAGGAAAGAGAGAATATTGGGGATCCTTTGCCTTTCCCACTGGACATGTGACTGACATATATCTGTAAAACGTCTGCCTCAGACAAGATTTGTCATTACTATTAATTCCTTTCTCACATCTCTCTTTTCTCATTTAAAGTGCATTGGTGACATTTTGAAGCCAACAGCTAGGTCTTTATCAGAAACAGTAGTTGAATTCTGGAGAATAAGCCAATGAAGCCTCCTGCCAACCACTGGAAGCTGTAGATGGTAGAGGTGGATAGCCTACATCTCTGCTTCACTCTGTGTAGAACACTCTGGGCCTGAAAGTGCAGGGTGCAGACCATGGATTCTCCACCTCAGCCTTCATCACAACATGCTTCAATTCCAATTTCGATTCTGTCTTTCTTTTACAGTTGTTCAGCACATCAAGCGACATAACATTGTTCTGAAAAGGGAGCTAGGCGAAGGAGCCTTTGGAAAAGTTTTCCTAGCTGAATGCTATAACCTCTGTCCTGAGCAGGATAAGATCTTGGTGGCAGTGAAGGTAAGAGAACATCCCAGAATGTGTCCTTAACTATGGTCACTCTACTCTGTGGAAATTCTACTTTATTTTATTATATTTCAGTGGCCAATTCAGGAGTAAATTATGTGTACAATGGTGAATGTGTTCAAATTCCTTTACTTGAACAGGCAGGTGAAGGATATTTGGGGTATGCTCAGCTGCCATGGGCTCTTTCCAGGGGTCAATAGTAAGTCCACAGGCTGTGAAAATCTCTGGGCTACTCTTCCAAGTTCATGCTAATGAAGTTCTGGATGTGTCAGTGGGTCAAACAGTAATTAGCTGGTTAAGTTTTAGAGATTGGAACTCATTTTCTCAGACTGTTTGGTCCTGTTACATGCTCAATAGGGCCTTATAAGTTCAATTTTTCAAGGTAGGACTGTTCACTTTCCATGACCCTCTGTGCTACTGAGTTCTTCTCTTCTACTGCAGTTTGTCCCTCCCAAATGTTTCCGATACTACATAATTTTGTACAGTGCTGTCATGATCTCATGAAGAGGTAGATGATATTTCCCTTATGGACTCCACCAACCCGCAGGAAGAAAATCCATTATAGTCCCCAAAACTCGAAAAGGAAGACCTGTTCTTTAATATGAAAACCTTATTACTGAAAGGGATAAGATTTACAGAGGTTTCTGAAACAAGGGATAGCAAACTAACATAAAAGACTTTAGGGGCCAGGGATATACCTCACCTGGCAAGTGCAAGGTCCTGAGTTTGATCCCGGGTACCACCAAAAAAAAAAAAAAATTTAGTAGATCTATTAATGTATGCATCATCAAAAACATTTTTATGTAATTTATATCAAACACTTAAAAGAAATCTGCTTTAATGAAATAAATTAAGTGTCAAATAAATATGGACATGACTAATGCAAAAATTTAATCTATTGGCTTAATACAATATGTTTTTTAAAGTTATATTTTTGCCAAAATAAGAAACATTTTTATGAATGAGATTTACCTATTAGTTATAACTAGGAATTTTTTTCAAATTTTTAAATCAGTTATATAGTCTTCCCCTGATCTATTCAGCATTAAAATAGTTCAGTGCAAACTATGGACAATTAAGAAGAAAAATTAAACATTGAAATTAAACTAACATCCTAAAGGTTATGTTAAAGATCATCCAAAAAAATGAAAACAAAAACAAAAAATCCTGTTCTTCTTTCCTTGTTATGGAAAGAAACTAGCAGGGTGGTGTGATAGCCCTGAACGCTCAGAGAAGGCTCCTAGAGCTGACCTTTTCAGTGACCGAAGGGCAGACCTTTTCAGGGTTGAGGGGTCTAACAAGTCAGCATCACCTCTGCAAGACTGGAAAGTAGGTGGGAAATTTGAGATGGAAGGAGAGGAAGGGAGATCCTAGAAAGATACGAGTTCTGATCAGGTAAAAGTGGTAAAGTGAGAATTCTGCGCTGATGCTGGGGATATTTATTTTCTGCTGTTGCTGGCCCTTCTCCTTTCTCTTACTCTAAAAATTTTTGTCATCTTTTTTTTAGCTCAAAATGTTCAGAACATTTGGCAGTGTTATATCTGCAGTCTTTGTTTTCTTTTCTTTCTTCTTTTTTTTATTTTTGATAAATGTGACCAAAGGTAGTTTTATTTTTGCAAATCCACAGACTGATCAAATGTTAGAGCTAGAAGAATTGTGGGGAACATATAATCCCAGCCTTGCCATGTGTTGTGGTCAAGGAACTAGAGATTCTGCATCTGTGTGCTTGCCCACTGTCTACACTAATTGGAAGCCTTCCAGTAGCCTAAGTCAAGCTCGAAACTCTTAATTCATTTCATAGTGTTGGAAGTGGGACTCTGACTGTGAGAACATCTTAGGAAATTAAAGAATCCTAGATGACAGTGTAGGATAGCTTGGAGACCTCAAAGATGGACTCAACAAAGTTGTTAATGGTATAGCCCTTCACCTTAGTACCTTAGTGTCATTCCATATCATATGTCTATATCTCTGTACTTCTTGTAAGGTGCCTAAATAGAAGATCTTGCATAGCTAAATCCAGGATCTTTTTGACCTGTCTGTTCCATTTCCATCTGGACATATGCTGAAACAGGAATTCGAGGATGTTTCTACTAACACTGAAAGGTTAGCCAGAAATAGCAGCTTTAGCCCCAGATATTTGGACTGGTCTTAGGGAAAGTCAC
>NDGN011452155.1:0-13122 GCA_002564285.1 Tympanoctomys barrerae
TATTTAAACAACAAGACACTTGACTTAAAGGGAAAATTATCTAGGATTCTTTTTTAAAGAGTAGTCCTACTTAAAGACAGATTGCCCTACATGTAACAGCTACGTACAAGAAAAGTTATAAAATTGTCCTTGGTTTTACAATGATAAATGAAAAACGTTAAAATTCTCCAATCACACAGGGTATGCAAGGAATTTTATGTTGCTGTATTTTCTGTTAAAACCATGAGAGCAAAATAACTTACTGGAGTATAAAGATAAGAGCTGATGAGCACGCCACTGATGGAGAAAGGGGATTATATTCACAGAGCCAGTAATTTCCCATCTCATCTCCATTTGATGTCAATCAAAACATACTGTTGGCCATTTAGATAAAAAAAAGCAATATGCTTGTGCACATACAACAGATACTTTTATGTACAATAAAGGAACGAGGAAGAGGTAAAGGAAAGAATAGAGAAAACTATACTGCAGCAGTCAGGATGTGGAGGAACCAAATTGCAGTTTTCTAATTGAGAATTTATTCCTGGTCTGTAAGAACAGAGTTCTGGAGTAGTTGCAGGTTCCCTTTTTAATAGACACCTTCTGTCTGCTGCCAGAACACGTCAATTGTATCTTCATCCTCCATTTCCAACTGTGCAGGTATGTCGGTTTCATTGATTGGCTGTCCATCAAATCAGAGTCTGATCTGCCTCACGGACAAACCCTGTCGTTCACAATAGGCTTTCATTAGTTTAATAAGCGGTGTATGCCTCTTAATCTTAGACTGCACCACAGAACCATTCTGCCCTGCCACCTTCTAATTAATGTGATCGTTGTTCTCAGTCTTGAGTCATTCCCTGGGTTTTCGTCGGCCACAGCGAACGCCTGAGTCTCCTTGGTTACCGCTTCACAAGAGGTACCAGTTCTGCTCCAAACGAGCACACAAGCAGCACGATGACAGCTTTTCAACATTTTTTGAGAGATTTAGAGATGTGTGCCACCATGCTGGTGTGTGGGTATTGTTTTTAGTTGGTTTTTTTTTTGTGTGTGTGTGTGTGTTTTTTCCTTATTTTTTTTTTTCCCCGGAACTGGGGACTGAACTCAGGTCTTTGCCCTTGCCAGGGAAGTGCTTATTCCACTGAGCCATCTCCCTGGTCCCCTTTTTTCCTTTCCTTATCCTTTGTCATTTTATTGGGGTTTGGGTAATTTTTGTCTCTCTTGTTTTTTATCTTTTTCTTCTTTCTAAAAACATTTTTCTTTTTAATTTTTTTCTCCATTTTCTCTTATTTTTACTTCCTACATAGTTTCTTCTTTGTCCTTCTGCTTTTATCTATTGTCAGTTTTTTCTTTACCTAATTCGATAAACATCCTTCGATTCCCCCAAAAGATCTTGTTCCACTCTCTCCTCATATGGTTCAAAATTTCAAATTTTCATTCTTGCATTCCCCTGTTCCCATATAGTTTTTAAAAATAGTATAGCCATACAGCTTTATTAATCCCTTGATAGTTAACGCTATACAATTACTGCTGAATTGTTTTATGCCATCAGTGGAGGCGTACTTGTCACATACAGAATGTACTAGCATTAAGTCAGTACCTGGGTTGTCTTAATGTTTACGCCATCACTGTGGATTTCTTCTCTAGGGTTAAGGGTAGTGAAAAAGTGGCTCTTATGGTATGCCAATATCCACATCGTTTTGCATGACACAACTTTAGCTCATTTGTTTGACACTACCAGTGTTGCATAATTGTTGCTATTTCTCTGTAAGCCAATACTCAGATGAACTTTGTGACATTAATGGTACTAGAGTACATTCCCAGACAGCTAGGTGTGGGGCTAATGACACTGGATCCTCCCCTTTCGAATTACTCAAGGGGGTTGGATCTTGGGGCTGGGCAAAGGATTACAGTTAGCCATACCCAAAACACATCACTGAAAAGCAAGTGATCGCTAAACTAGCACCAAAGTCTTTTATCAGTATTCAAAAACTTTAACACAAAACAAGCAAATAATAAAAGAACCAAGAGAAGATAAGGCAATAAGCATAATGCCCTTGAGATCCATGCAAGTTGGTATGTGTACTAGGGTTTCCTTTTTCATTGTTTAGTAGTATTCCATTGCATAGCTGTGGTGCAGTTAATCATTCATCTACTGGAAGATGTCTTGGTGGATTTCAATTTGGCTTATCATAAAGCAACTACCAAAATTGTGTACACTGTTTGAATGGATGTAAAATTATATTTTACATTTACAATTACATTTCTGTGATGAAAACCCATAAATACAAGAGTTGAATTGTGTGGCATGTCCTTAGTTTTAAAAGAAACTATCGTACATGCATATTCATGTTCATAGCAGCACAATCCTAATACCTAAATCTTTGAAGCAGCCTCTCTATGTCCATCAACAGATGAGTGGATGAAGAGCACATGGTACTGTATTTGTACATAATCAAGTACTACTCTGCTATGAAGGATAAATGAGTCATTTACAGGAAAGGAATGCATCTTGAGACCATAGTGTGAAGTAAGACAGAAATCAGAGACACAAGCTTAAGCATTTCATGGCTCTCTTATGTGAGAAATCTAAATTATAACGAGGAAAACAGAAGATAACAGGCCATAGGGAGGTAGATTTCTCTCAAATGGGAAGCAGCTCAAGAGAGGGAAGGAACAGGGAAACAAAAGAAAGGGCATAAAAAAGGAATTAAGGCGTGTTACACATGTACACAGTACACACAAGGAACTTAAGCATTATGTACTGCAAATATGTAATTTAAAAAAAAAAAAAAAAAAGGAACCACCGCCCTCCAAGGTGGCCGCGCTGTGAGTACTTTGGTCTCTCTGCATCCTTGTCCGCACTCAGTCCTGTCCTTCTGACAGGTCAGTGTGGTGTCTTGCTGTTTTAAGCTTGCATTTCCTGGGCAGATAGTGACGCTGAGCTTCCTTTCACGTGTTAGCCACTCACCTTCTGTGGCAAAACGCCCCTTTCTGTGGTCCATCATGTGGGGGAGGGGAGTCCTTTTTATCTGTGGCCCATCATATAGTTTTGTCTTTTTATATCCTAAATGAGTTGTTAGATCTGTGGCTTGTATTTTTCTCTCAAGCTGTGTAGCTAGCTTATCTTTTCATTCTCTTCACTGGGTCTTTCATGGAGTAAATATTTTACATTTTAAGTTTAAAGCAGAGGTTTATATTTTGGCACGTTCCAGCATTATTTGAATTACTTGGTACAGGGCCCATCACGCAGCGCAGACTTGCAGTGGTCCTCCTGTCTTCAGCCTCCCCAGCCCTGCGATCACAGGCGTGTGCCAGCACGCCTGGTCTTGGTGGCTGGCCCAGAAGTTCATTTCTTTTGTACCGGGGATCAAATTTAGGACCTTACACTTGGTGGGCAGGCACTTATGCCATGAGCTATCTCTCTGGCTTGACAAAAGTTTTGTTTTCATTCTTTTTTAAAGTATCTTTTTTTCTTTCCTGCTCCTTCCTCCCCACTTTCTTCTTCCCACTTGACTACGTTCTTCATACTTACCAGTGTTTATTTCCATTTTGCTCCTTATTTACTCTCTAGCTTTTTCAAACAAGAGAAACAATGTGATATTTAAATTTGTGTGTCTGATTTAACTCAGGTAATATTATGGTCTCAAGATGCATCTTGTTACCTAAAAATGCTTTACTCCTCTGTAGGCAAGAATAGCACTCCACTGCATACGGACACTGTGTTGTCTTCGATTCATCTGCTGATGGGCATGTAGGCTGTTTCCAAGATTTAGTTATTAGTCTGGTGTAAGAGAATAGAAGGAAATAAACAGAAAGAAAGCCTTGTAGATAAGAGAACTAGGCTTGGAGAGGGAGAATAGGGAAAAAGGAATTATTGTTTTTTGAGTATTTGTATCATGCTACATTTGGTTTTATGTTTCAAAACTGTTTTAGCTGTTTCTGTTCCTTGTTTCTTCCTATAAGTTTTAGAATTAACTATAGCGGGGGAAAATATTACTTTTATTTGAAAGAAATTGTTGTCAAGCAACTCAACTAAGCCCAGTCATTCTGTGAATTGGATCCACACTACCTGAGTGGCTTTGTTTCAGACAGTGGTGATGGGCACAAATTTCCCCCAATGAAGTAGCAATAGTTTTTCAGGTGAGAGTGAGATACTGGCAGGGCCAGGCTACCTAGCTTCTCAATTCTGTTGCTTCTACCTGACCAGCAAGGCCTGTTGGACTCTCCAATTTATTTCATTTTTTAATTTGAATAGAACCACCCCAGCACCACGAAGATGGCAGGTCAGCAAGTTACAAGGCTTGTATGGGTAAGGCACTCAGCTTTAAGAGCTTAGTATTGGTAAACAGCTGACATTTCATGAAGTGGTTGTACATGGTGGCTGTGGCAGGCAAGTGATACTGTTGTCTGGGCCAAGGCTCCGCCCTTAGGTCTCTACAAGCAGAGCTTTCCCTTCCTCCTCCTGGATTCTGTATTATTTTTGCCATGGAGAGGACAAGGAGACCTGCTGAGAAGCACCTTACCTGCCGAACATCACTTCTCTCCACATGGCCTCTCCTGAAGTGGAGAATCCCGCTGAAGATAATGATGCAGGCTAAGCATGCGCCACGTACCAACTCCACTACACATTTAGACATGGAAGCCAAGTTCTGTGGAATTATCCCAAGGACTGCACGCACAAGACCATTTTAGCTTCCGTTTCCCATCCGGGAGCATGTCCCAAGCCAATTTCCATGACAGGAACATCCTGAGGAGGTGAGGATGTGTGGGCTACACATGGGAGGAGTCCTAGATGGCAGGTTGGTGCACAAAGTCCCCCAACCAGGAAGGCGGGCTGTCCAGGGTGACAGGAGGCTAGCAGTGGAGAAGCAGCTCCTGGGCTTGTTTCTTCTTGTAGTCCTGGCCCCAGGTGAGGGCCTCAATGCGCGACACCCTCAGCATCCAGGGAACCAAGTCACCAGAGCTTCCCTCTCCCCTGAAGCAATGCTGCATCCCTGCCAACCCTGGCAACCGTCACTCTTGCACCTGGCACCCTGTCTTCACTGCAGCACAGGACAGCTGGACCAGGGGCCAGGCCCATGCCTACTGTCTGCTCTGCGCTTTTAGGCAGAGCTCTGCAGTCACTTCTGCATCTGAATAGGGCGGCAACTGCCTCAAGCTCAACCAAAAGATCTCATGTTCTCAGTCCACCCAGAACTCAAGGTTNGTTTATATTAAGGATTCCTTGGCCAGCAGTCACAGCCACATGGCCCTTCAGCTAGGCCAGAGCACTGCTGTCCTAACAGTCTCCCCTCTACCGCCCGCCTGGTGGAATCATGATCAAGGCATCGCTCCGACAGCTCGCTTCATTCCTGCCTATCGTTGCTCAGCCTCTGCATTACTAGCCCAACCTTTCCACATTAGCTCAGCCCTTGGTCACTAGCGGCTAGGAGGATGGGAACTCTGGGTCTCTGCCAGTCCTTAACCCATACCTATCACCTGGGTGACAGCCTTCACTACGAATCCTGGAAGCCATACATTTCCATGGCTTATTTATTTTTTCTTTCCCTCCAGATAATCATGTTAGCATTGCATCTTGATGTCAGAACTCTTGGGCTTGGACCTCTATTTTACTCTATTTATAAACCAGTTAAGTTAGCCTGTTAACAATCCTATCCACACTGACAGAAGACAGGATGCCCCTGGGTAAGAGGCAAGGGACTTCATCAGTCACGGTACAGCATGCAGAATCCATCAGCATACCCGGGTCAATTCCCCACGTCTCCAGTTGCACGGGGCTGTCACAAAGGGCAGGATGGACACTGGGAGCGGCGGCTGTGTGCTGCACCAAGGATCACTGAACTATGGAGAGCAAGCAGCCATGTCTGCTCCCTTGTCCTCAAGGTTTCTAGGTACAAGCATTCCCAAAGATGGCCCTGGCCAAACTGTTGTCAGGGACACGTGCTCTGGGCACACCCAGTCGAATGGAGGGCCAAGAAGACTGACAACTATGTTGTTTTCATTCTTTCATGTGCTAATCTCTTAGCCTGTCTATAAACTGGTAACTCATATAAGGTAGGCCCTGAATTAAGTACCTAATTAACAAGGTGCTAAGAGATGACAGCCTTTTCAGGAATGCTGTCAAATTAACAGTTTCAAAGACCAAGGAAGAATAATTACTTCAAAAGTTTGGTCACCATTCAACTTGTCAGGTACTTGTCAACACAGAAATCTATCTGGTCCATCTTATTTTTATTTTGTTATAATTCTTACTTTTAGCAGTTCCTAAAATAGTCTGACACAAAGTATCATGTTTTTAGAGAGAAATCTACTATTCTTTAAAAATTTTATTTATTTATTTATTTATTTGCTACAGGATCTGGCTATGCAGCTCAGACTCATAGTGATCCTCCTGTTTCAGCCTCCCTAGTGCTGGGATTGTAGGTGTGTATCACCATGCCAGGTTTCGGTGGCCAGCCTGGTATGGGCCCGCATGGCATATGGCACCAGGAATCAAACACAGATCCTTGTGCTTGCCAGGCAGGCGCTTGGACTGCCAAGCTATCTCCTCATCCCGAAATCTACTATCCTGATGACACAGTGACAAGACCTGTCAAGGATACAATCCAGTGTTCCTACAGAGAAGATCCAGTGGTCACACCTTTGACACAAGGTTACGATGAAACTACTCCTCAGTCTAAGAACCAAGCACACAATAATATTTTTTTCTCAATGGACTTATTTCCACCTTAAAACAATCAAAAAATTTGAATTGTGATTAAATATTTAGATTCCAAGCTTGTACTCCTCTGAGTCAGAGTTTTAAAAACGGACCAAATTTTAAACAGAGTGTGGTGGTACATGTCTGTAATTTCAGTACTTGGGAGGCTGAGGCAGGAGGAGGCCACGAAGTGAATTCAAGGTCAGCCTGAACTGCATAGTGAAATCCTATCTCAAAAACAAAAGAAAAGTAAAGACCAAACTTTAGCAAGTCTTACAGTGTAATTCAGAACAGGTGAAATTCAGACAGCCAGGGCTAAAAAAGAATAAAAATGAGATCAGTGGTTTCCATAAACAGCATTTCAGGGGCTATTCCGCATACTCACGGTTCAGAATGACCAAATGAAAGACATAAACAAAACATGATGTTAGATGACTGTTACAGGCAGACCCCAGCTGGTGGCCTGGAATTTACCTTAGGTTCACTGAAACCCAGATACCAAAGCTTGTTTTGGTAACTCAGAAGGGAAAGAACAACAACGTGGTGGAGAGAGCAGGGCTTTTTATTCATATGGCATGAGGTTTTTTCCTAAGCAGTTTCACAAAACATATCTTAAAGTTCTTTGTTTTTTGTGTGCTTCTATTAGAGATTTCAAGGAAAAAAACTGTAACAGCTACAGTAATAAAAATGAAATGAGCACTGACATAGACTTTTAACACATTGTCATGCAGTGTTGCCAGATTTATCTTTGGGGTATAAAATGCTCAGCAAGTGGGCTACTATAAAAAATACTAGGCACTGATCAATTATACGTTAGAACCAAAATCCCACACATTGGAGGGGATTTAATCTGGAGAAAATTTTGCTTCCTGACTTCCTTAAAACAAAGTCTATAATGTAATGAGACAAAATGGAAGTAGTTTAAGTAATAAATGTTTAATCAAAGAACTTTACATATTATTAACAGCATTCATTTGGCCAAACATCTACACGTTTGTAGAATCCTACTGTATATAAAGTGGGAATGTATCAAGTATAGACTATGAAAGTGCAAATAACAAGTCAAGGTTAGATTAACTTTTTTTTTTTACATTATAAAATTAACTTGTTTACAAAATAGGCTTTGCCAAACTTTATTACTGAATTGTAAAGTCAACGACTGTGTTGTTTTTAAAATATGTACCAAGGAAATACAAACTGGGTAATGATCCATTTTCATGCTCAGAAGAGACCAGCACAGAAACAAAGGAAACGGCACAGGGCGCAAGGAAACTGGACCTGCCGCAGACGCTGTCTCTACCCAGAGCGCGCCTTTCCACCTAACTGCACCGTCACGATGCCGCGATGTGATGCGCAATCTTTCTACTGAAAAATTACACGGTGGTCAAAAATTAATGTTGTTAATATCTTTAGTCTAAAATAAATTTGTAAAAAATCCTTTAATGGACCATTTCAGTTTAATATACAGTAATACACTGTAGATAAAGTTAATATTTCCCCCACTAACTTTAATAGGGATTGATATCAATGTATCTGACCAAGAAATGAAAATTAATGTGGACTTTTAATATCCATGGTATAGGAGCAATTCCCACACAACTTATCTTAGGGGAGCTAACCTGGGGAATATTAAATACTCTTATGTCCTGGCCATATTAATTCAAATGACAACAATATTTCAAAAGCTGGGTTTGAAAAAAAAAAAAAACCAAAAACCGTAATCACAATTTACATGGATATCAATACTAATATAACCTTTTACCTGGCCTAGGACTTGCTTGTATAAACTCAGTACAGAAATTTTGGTTTCTGTAGATTTCTGGCAACAATCTGGCAAATCATTAAATGGAGTGTTGCGCATATCTATTTTGTTTATGTTATGCTAGTTTTGATAATATGTAAGTAAACAACCATTCCAACAGTTTATTCTAGTTTTAATTACACACTGTACCACTGTATCTTAATTACAGTTAGAACCAGTATTTTCTTCACAATAAGACACTGATAACTAGGAAGTTGACTTTTTTCAATACTAAACACTAATTACACAGCAAATGAGTATTGTGCAAGAGAACAAACATATGTCAGCATTTGCTATATAGGCAAACAAACTGATTGAACATTTAGTTGTTATATTTACTGTAAAGGCAAGGCCATGGGTGGTTTTATGGAGGTCTCTGCAATTCATAGCATAGTTACTTCAGAAGAGACATTGAAATTTGAATTACTGACTTATTAACTGGCAACTATCCATTTAGGTTAGGCAAAGGCACAGTAACATGTTGCGCAGGATGTTTTTATTGAAGTTTTTAATTGTGGGATTTACTATAACTCATGAAAACTCCACTTTTTTATATTTTATAAAACACCATTAAAAGTAATTGCACCCATTAGTAATTAGAATGCACTGTAAAATTGTGAAAACAAAGAACTATGATTGCACTTCCAATAAAGTGTCTCTTAAAATACAGCACCGCTGTTGCTAATCAACTGTATTTTAATATTAAAATAAACTGTTTTTAACAGCAGCATTAGGTTCAGTTAACTTAAGCTACAGGCTACATTTATTTCAATGCAGTCTCCATGGCAACAAAAGCCTATTAGGTTTTGGAATATCACTGCTAGCCAGCGGCACCTTTGGCTCCCGAGAGCGCCGACACTGCCCTGGTGCACACTAGGGTGCTGCACCCCTAAATGCCTTGTTAGTCAATGCACAAGTTTAGAGTTTGGCACAGTTGAACTGTAAGTTGACATGAGAAAAAAACCTCTGATTAATCATGTGAAAGTTAAAACTAATTACACTGTGGCAGATGCAGCACTAAAGAGAAGCCCTGACACCTCGATTCACATTGCTCAGACAAAAAAGAAGAGGAAAGTATGGCAGAGCATAAAGCGACTGAGGACATACGTGTTCGGAGATCTGTCCAAGCGAACTTCCAGAATGAAGAAAACTTTTCATTTCTCTTTTTTTTTGAAAGCCACCCAAAGATCAGGGAATAAGCCTTTGATTTAAATGTCCAATTTAAACACTGCCAACTCTAGGCTAAACAGAGTGCTGCATTTTCTTAGAATGTAGAATTACAACCTACTTATTCCATTTGTGTTTCTCTTGCTTTCCTGCTCTTCTTTTAGTCAGCAGACAGGGGAAAAGCTATCTAATTAAATACAAAAGAAATTCCCTGTAAGGTTAAAAAATGAAGCCGCCTTTCAAGGGAACTCCTTTGTATTCAATCCTAACATCAGTGGTTATCATCAAGTTGGAATTAATTGGATCAAAGTCTCTACAAAGCTTACTCCAACTTTCACACCATCGGGAGCTGCAAAGCATTTGGAGCCAGACGGAGGTGGTTCACACTAAATGTACTTGCTCAAGCCAGTCGCGAGAGGCTTCAGGTGCTTGATTTGAAACATCGGCACCATTCTCTTTGTTGGCTGCTTCATCACCACTGTCACCAGCTTGAGATGATGTCTCCCCAGTCAGAATGTTTTCTTCCAGAGCATTTTCTTCTTTCTGTGCTCCTCTGCCTTCAGTGATACTGGCATCTTCACACACCAAGTCTTCTGGCAGCTCGAGCTCCACATCCCTCATCCTTTCTGAGCCCTCTTTGACACAGGGGCTATGAGAATCCGTACTCACTTCTGCAGTTGCTGGGGGAATCAAGGCAATGCTCTGAGGGTTCATGTCATGAAACCAAGCCATGATATTGCCAAGAAGATTGTCATCGATACTGGGGTCCTGGCCCGTTGAGTCTGGGTCATTAGATGACAGACAGAAATCACTTCTTGCCTCACTGACAGGCTGTGAGCTCAAGGTGTCAGTTGAAAATGGGTCACTTTCTGCTCCTAGTCTCATGAGGCTGTCACCAAGTTCCAAAAGCTCAGAGCTGCTCAATGCAGCTCGAGGGCTATCCGTATTCCTGGGGATTGAGTCCAGTCTGGAGGGTAAAGATGTACCTATCGCTCCCAGGGATGGTTCCTGACTGAGGAAGTCTCTCGTTTCTTCATCAATGGCCAGCCCCGACTCTTGCAGTGACAACTGTATTGCGAGAAGTATATTGGGATCATCTTCATCTAAGGAACTTAGAGCCTGAAACAACAGAAAGTAAAACCACTTTAGAATGTGATGAAAGGAAAAGTAATTTAACCTAATCCAATTTACCACTTTTCCTTTATCAAACAGATACTACCTGTATTTATACAAATTAATAATTTTGTTTATTCAAATCTTACTATAATTTTCTCCTGTAGTACATTTTTAAAATAAAGATTTGACAGTAGAAGGAAGGAAAAGGAAAGCAATAAAAGTAAAAACAGGAAACTATGCTGAACAAAGGAGGAGCAAAAGCATGGGCAGTGGCGTTGCTCAGCAGGCTACCTGCAGGGAGTCCTGGTTTGCAGAGCGGCTGGCAGGGGCATAGTCACGCAGGGAAGAGCTGTGCAGCGCACTCATAGATGCAGAACTTACCACAGACGCGCCAGGCCTGCGGCTGCTGCCACCCTCTGGAGCATCTGCTTTAAAGCAATTGGTACCACAGACGATTTAGTGACAAGAAAGATTTGTTTTATCTACCTACCTACCTACCTACCTACCTACCTACCTACCTACAGGGTCTTGCTATGTAGTTCAGGCTGGCCTTGAACTTGCTATGTAGTTCATGGCAACTCTCCTGCCTCAGCCTCCCGAGTGCTAGGATTATACATGTGTGCCACCTTGCTCAGCCCATCTTGTTAAATTGGAAATTTCTCTTTCACTGCTAGTGAATCTGTACCTCTCCAGAATTTCTCAGCCATACTTGTCTCACTATCAGCAATAATATGTATCGAGCACTGTCACTTCATATACATGATTGGTTTTTACATTTGTGTTTGTACTCTACAGGGTTTCTTCATGACTCTTAGTGCTACTATCCATTTCTCTGTTATTTTTCGTTAGTAGTAACAAAAAAGGCATTTTCATTTTCAGATTTCTTAAAATTAGAGAATCTGAAGGGCTAGCCAGATAGCTCAGTGGACTAAAGTGCCTGTTTAGGCAGAGCAAGCAGCTGGGGTTCGATCCCCAGCATGCTGTGCTGGCCCTGCACCAGGGCATGCCGAGACTGTGAATGAGACTGGGCTATGTGGCACACACCTGTGATTCTAGCTCTTTGTGGAGACTGAAAACAGGAGAATCACTATGAGTCCTATCTGTGTAGTGAGACCCTGTACTAAATACATTAAAAAAATAAAATTAAGAGAATCTGGAAGTTACAATAACCTTAAGAGTAAATCTTTAGTCCCAATGATCTTGACATTATAGATTGAAGACTTGCAATTAATAATGTAACATTTAAAAGTTAAATAAGTAAGATACATATCTTTTAAGGAATGTCTTGTATTCCACGAACAAAGCCACTGCTTAACAGTGACAATGTATGCGTGCTCCTGAGGCGCTTCAGTGCTTCCCACGTTACATGATTTACGCTGCCAGTGAGGACACAGTAGGCAGTACTACAGGCTCTTTCCAATGAGGAAACAGAAGCTTAGACAGGGTGAGTGACTTAACTGCAGGCACACAGCTAATGTACCACGGAGCTGCACCTGCGCCCGGCTGTGCCTGACTGCAGCGCACGCGCCCCTAACTCCCCTGGTTCTCTGTACCTTGTCACAGTACAGGCAGCTACACATTCACTGTGCATCTGGACTGCACCCGCACAAACCCTGACCTCAGCCAGCTCTACAGACTCAGGAGAGCTAGACGACGAACCCACCCCAACCTCAGCTTACCTGAAGTGCTCTCACTTGGCTCCTCGTGGTCTGGAGGATGGCTGAGCAGACTGTGCACATCTCCTCGACGGCGCTGTCTGTGCCTCCTCCGATACTGAAATTCAGCATATTCCTGCATAAACCAAAGGTTATAAAATACAGGAGAGCATGCAATTTTCTAAATGCAAATAAAACAAAAGACATCTTCACACCCCCAAGGGAAAATGCATGATTTTACATACGTATTATAAAATCACTTGGTTTAAGGGGAAAAAATAAGTTTCAGAAGCTTCAAATTTTGCCATGCTGAGGAAATGGGAAAGGCAAAATGGAAAAGAAAAATTTTAAATATTCATTACAAGTGCCAAGATAAACTGGGAATACTTGAAAGCCCCAATGCTAGATTATTACTGTTACTTCATAAGCCTGGTGATCTCAAGGGCCTTGTTCTTTCTTTCTTTCTTTTTTTTTTTGGCGGAACCAGTGCTTGAACACAGGCCCTTGCGCTTGCCAGGGAAGTGCTTATTCCACTGAGCCATCTCCCCGGCCCCGTTCTTTAATTTATAACTGATATCACCATCATTTATCACAGCAAAAGTTAGGCTCCCTCTGGAGGTCTATTTTTTTTTTGCAGAACGAGGGATTGAACTCAGGCCCTTGTGCTTGCCAGGGAAGCGTTTATTCCACTGAACCATCTCCCC
>NDGN011452158.1:0-18864 GCA_002564285.1 Tympanoctomys barrerae
GAGCTGGGGAGGCTGAGACAGGAGGATCACTATGAGTCTGAGCTGTGTAGTGAGATCCTGTACTAAATAAATAAAGAAAACATTAAAAAGAAAAATCTTAAAGTTGATACCAGCACAAATAGCCTTCCGTCAAGAAAGTGTAGGTCCTTCCCTCATATAATGGAGGCAGAGCATACAGTTATAATTGACTAAGATGGATGTCAAGTGCTAAGCGTGATTTTAACTTTCCATGGATAGAAATTACAAAACATAAATGGGTGACCATTTGGTTTGCGTTGTTTGGAAATTTTCCTCCCTGAAAAAATAGAAACAGAAAGCATCCTGATAACTCTTTCAACACTTTGGGTTTATGAGAATGCATAATCCCAGATGTACGGTGGAGCAACTGTATTCACTCAAAGTGGAGGAGAAGTTCATGGGAAAATAGCAATTTTAATGTCACTGCAAGGCTTTTCACTGGTGTTTTAGTTACAGATTTAAAAAAAATAAAATAAAACAGTACATGAGAAAAGCTGAGGTTAGATCCAGGATAAAGTGAGTCATGTTTTAACAACTACACGGAACCTCCAGATTATGGAAACACAAATGCATTTATGTCAAGATTTGTGGACTGGATGGACTAGACCAGACGATCATTGTCTTGATAGTACAATTTTTTTTTACAAACCAATGTTGGTTTTCCCTTTTACTACAGCAATTGTTATTCTTATAAAATGATCTTTGAAAAGTAGCGTTTTTCTTCTTGCAATCTCACATTAAGAAAACACCCATATTTCTCTTTTAGTTATCACAGAAAAAGGCTGACTCCCAACTTCAGAGAGAACAAAGCAATGGTCTTCTGAACACATGGGTGGTAATTTGAACTTGACCTGAGAAAGTCAAACTTACAAGTAGCCTAACTTCCAGAGATAGGATGTGCACTCTAAAGATAGAAAGGTTATTTATTGCTGCAGCGGTCAGGGTGGTATACATTTAAAAAAAAATATCTCCAGGAGGTGAGTCAAAGCTCATCATGACAACCAATCTCTAGTTTAGTTTTCTTATTTTCTATCCATTACACAAGAGTTAAACAACATGTTTGAATGGAATGTTTAATAACAAAAGACATTTATGATGTTTACTTAATGTTTTGGACCATTAAGTATCTACGACATGAGTTATTGTATGTAATATCTGGCCAAAAATCTTTTGACCAGGCTGAGTTTTACTACTCTTAGAGCTGCCAGGATCCAGATTTGAAAAAAAAAAAAATCTATGGTCAAATCCGTTTTCTCAGAGGACTTTGGATTTGAAAGTATCTCATGCTGCCAGAAAGTACCTTTTGAAGTTTACATTAAGATGGATATTTATTTATTTTTTCCCTATAACAATGACAGCGGTTGAGATAAACTGTTTAATTCTAAATAGAAAACACATCTGCTGTGTCTGCATTGTTTGTGGTTGCTGGAGGAGTGACAATTTAAACCAAGTAGCACACATGACATTTTAAGTGAGATGTTTTGTGAGGACTCACAGCTGCTGACACTGTCCTCTTGCTCTGCAGGGCCTAGTGGGGCTGCGCAGGGCCAAAGCCCCTCTACGTGATTCCACCTCACGCAGACATCTGGGGTGTCTTCTCAGTCTCACAAAGTGGGAGACCACTGAGAGACGATTTAAAACCTGACGCTTTTCCCTTGTGATGCTTTTTGTTAATTTGTAAAAAACAATTTAGCACGTATTCTTCCAAACTTGTCTCCATGTCAAATTATATTAACTTTTGTTTTGATTGCATAAAATAGATAGATTAAGTAGAGGGTATGTTTTGTATTATTAATTTCTTCTAGTACTGCCTGTGCTTTTATAAAATTTTCAAAAATTGCTTCATTATCATTTTTATGTTACTTATTATACAAATACCTATTCTAAATTATTTTGCCAATTTGAATGTGTTTGTAGGTATCTTTATAAGAATTTATAGCTGCCTATCATTTGTATGAAGGACAGTTAAAATCTATTTACATGGGTATTATAACTATGATACCTTTCTATTGTTTCTAGTAGGTTTTAAGTTCTTATGGAAATACATTCTGCAACTTAGAATAATATCACTTCCTTTATTGTATTTAATATACTTTCTATTTAGTTCTCATGCATCAATCATTTTTTTTAAATCTTAGGCTACATAAATAATTTATTTAATTGAAATGCCATACACTGACTTCCATTTATTTGGATACATCTTTTCCCCATGGTAATTTAGAGAATCTTCAAGCCAATATAAATATTTCATAAATATATATTTGGCCATTTGGGTATACACCTACGCAATACCTCATATCTTTCACAAGAAAAACACTGAGAAGTAAAGATCTGACACATTAACTATCTGCAATGAGAATCTTCTCCAAATATTTATTTGAGGTAGAGGCACCACACACCTGTTCAGTTAAGAAATCCATCCTTACACACAGGATGATTTTTTATTTTTATGTAGGCCCTAGAACACTTAGCCACTAGTTAGGTGCTGAGTGGCACAGCTCCATCACCAGCTTATGCCATGAATTTGTAGGGAATAGGTTCTCACCTTCCCATTGGTTCTCACAAAGTGTGCTTCTCTGGGCGGGGCAGGCTGGTGCGTCCACTGCACCAAGTACCCTTCCTTTTGGCTTCCTCCTTTTTCTGGTAAATTCCCTTGACACATTTCAGGAAGCTATCTGGACTCTTTCATATTAAACTCTTTCAGTGTATAATATGCTCAATATGCACACTAATCCTCTTAGCAAGTATCTTGTCCTTCACTTGCTTGTTGGCAACAATGCCAACAGCATGCTGGGTACCACTGTAGACTCTTCCTGTTGTGCCATGGTGAAGTTGGTGAGGCTTTCCATTTTGCTCAGCACCCATTCCAATGATGTCTACAATATCACCGTTTTTGTAAATTCACATAAGTGGCCAAAGGAACAACTCCATATTTTCAAAAAGACCTAGAAAACATATACTGGGTGCCCCTCCTTTTTCTCTTTGCACTTATCATTTTGGTAAAATACTGGAAGACAGCAGTTTAGGCAAAAGGCTGAAAATTTTCAGAGCAATGTTAAGTTGTGATGACAATAGTGGGTTTATTTATTTATTTATTTAAGTTTTACCTAGTAAGTCTTTCCTCCTAGAATTTTACCACCATTCTTAATTCCACTTTTGATTCAATGTACTTACTTTTAATTTTTATTTGTTCATTTTCCCCATTATTTATTTATTTATTTATTTATTTATTTATTTATATTAGATCATGTTTGCAACACCTAGTACTTACCTTTCTTTGTGAAGTTGGTGCATCTTGATTCTCCTTTCTTCTCCTTTTCCTCGTTTTCCTTCCCCTTCCTCCATCTCAATTGCTATTCAAAAAAGATCTATCTCCTTTCTTCCCATTACCTATCCTTTGCTTTGCTCTTCATTTTTAATTGGGTTTTTTATATAAGAAAAACCATGTGATATTTAATTTTGAGTATATGATTTATTTCACTTAAGGTAATTGTGTTAAGGCACATCCATCTTTTTACAAATGACTCATGTTTATTCTTCCTGCTGACATAAGAGTACTCCATTGTGTGTAAATACCACATTTTCTCTATTCATTCACCTGGTGATTGACAGGTAGGCTGCTTCCAAGGTTTTTTGAAGATATAGCAAGTTTAATATGAATCTATAAAAGATAAAGATATTTTTAACGTTCTAACCACTGTAAAAATAATGATACAATAATTACTTAACATTATACAAATATTACTTAACATTATCCAGTGAATCATTATATTTTTATTATCTGATAAATATAAAAATTTTAGTTGAGACAGGAAAAAAACAAGATATGAAGAGTAATTGATATTTGTATAAGTCTTTTAAAGTATAGGTCCTTTTAATAACACTTTTTATGTTTTTTCTTTTTGCATTTTATATTAATGATGTTAAACTCTCCTGTATAATTTCCTGCAGTCTGAATTTTGTTGATTGTACCTCCATCGTATCATTTAACAAGCTACCCTGTCATCTATAGTTTCTGCATATTGCTACTTTGATTTAGAAGTATTATCAAATTAAAATCTGTCATTTATGTATTTGTTTATTGGCTGTAACTCTAGACGGTTTCATGAACTGTGATGGATTCTTCTCCCAGAAAGTTCATAATTAGTTTTCTTTTTATTTTTAATTCATGTATTTGGTACATGATCTCACTACACAGCTCAGACTCATAGTGATCCTCTTGTGTTCAGCCTCTCCAGTGCTGGAATTACAGGTATGCACCATGCTTGGTTTCGGTGATCTATTCAGTTGGCCTGGTTTTGGTGGTCTGCTCAATGGGCCTGGGGTGGAGCTGGCATGGCATGTGTTACTGGAGGTTGAACCTGGGTCCTTACATTTGCCAGGCAGGTGCTTAGACTGCTGAGCTATCTTCCTGGCCCTTAGTTAGATTTCTTTCTCTCTGGCAATGACCTAAATGCATTATTTTACCACTAATCATAAAAGAGTGATTTTTCCAATTGCAGTAGTGATTTTTCTAATCCTATCATTACTTGTTGCAGAACAAGTATGTGTGACTCACCTTCAAGTTCATATGTTGAAATCCTATTCCAATGTGATGGGTGGAAGAGGTTAGGTAATTAGGATTAGATAAACCAGTGAATGTGGCACCCTGTTGAATGGGATTAGTATCTTTATAAGAGTCTCAAGATAATTCATTTTCCCTTTCTGTTACATATAGGCAGCAACCAGGAACCAAAGAGCAGGCTCTCGCCACACACTGAATCTGCCAGTGCCTTCATTTGCATTTCCCTGCCCCCTCACTGAAAGAATTGAATTTCTCTTTTCTATAAGCCACTCAGTCTGTTGTATTCTGCTATAGCAGCCCAACCAGACTAAGTTAACTTCTTTTCTCTAGTAGTTTGATATTTTCCACATGAATATGTATTTTTTGCTTCAAATTGCAAGATTTTTCCTCAAATTAGTATACAAGTGTATTATGTGCTTTCCATTTCAAAACATAAAATAACCTATTTTAGCATTGAGATATAATACAATTAAGTGTTTTCCTGCTTCATAATGGTATGCACATAATGCTAGAAAATTCTTCAGTGAATGTTAGCATAGTTGGTTTCCACTGACAAAATAGCAGTCGGTGTCTTATCTGTCATTTTCTGTACTCTGGTTACTTAATAATCCCTAATAATAATAATTTCATAATCTTCATCCTATTCACAAACTGCAAGATACTAATTATTACTGACCCTCAATTCCAAACTCCCAACAAATGCAGATTTGGAACAGTTTTCCAGAGACCCTGGCATTAATGGCATTAATACCTGCGCTAACTCCAACGAGACTATTGGGAGCATAAACAATAATATGGGAGTGGACAGCCCAGTCCTGACTGCAGAAAGGCCTTCTGAAACAACAACAATAACAACAGCAACAACAGAATCAATATAAGCTATACAAAGAACTCAAATTATTGTCTTACATAATTTATAATTTATTTTGTCAATAATTTGTTTATTTATTTATTTATTTTTGGCAGAGCCAGGGATTGAACTCAGGCCTTTGCACTTGCCCAGGAAGTGCTTATTCCACTGAGCCATCTCCTGGCCCCTTGTCAATATTTTAATAGAAAATATTAAAAGTTACCTAAATCTTCAAAATTTAAAATAAATAATATTTTATATTTAAATAAATTAATTTAAATATTTAATTAAATTTAAATATTTAAATAAATTGGGCGCAAGTAACCACTGTGTAACAATATGCTTGTTACCAATGAAAAGCCAACCAAGCACCATTAATCCATCCCATAGAAGACATGGTCTTGCTTACAGGGATATAACTAAATATACCCTTGTTTTTCACTCTAGTTCCATTCAGTCCTCAGAAATCATTTCCTATGTAGCATCTTCTACATTTGGATTATCCATACTTTTTCTATTTCTTATTTTTTACTTAGAATCTCAGCTATATCCCACTGTAAAACTTTGCATTTAAGCATCATGTTCTATGTTCTCACAGTTTCTCTCTCTCTCTCTGTCTCTCTCTCTCTCTGTCTCTCTCTCTCTCTCTGTCTCTCATTATTTATGTACAGATTTACAGCACTTGGATTCCCACTCTAAGCCTTCACCCTGAGTTATATCACCAACCATTTGTAATTTTTAAAACTTTTTATATTTTGAGACAGTATCTTGCTAAGTTGTTAGGTTGCCCAAGCTGGGCTTGAACTTGTGACCCTCTGCATCAGTCTCCCAGAGTCCTAGGATCACAGTGTGTGCCGCCACACATGCTTCATAATTTCTTCAGTGTTGATGCTCTCAGATCCTGTTATCATCCATCCTTATTTTTTAGGAATCACTACATGTAGGATAAGCATGCACTCTCTTCTGCAGATGCTCATTGTATTGCAGAACCTTACTACATAAATTCTCAGATTGCTCTGCAAACACAGGAGTTGCAGAGAAAAAAAACAGGATAAAAGCATATAATCACAGTGATTTACAAATGCTGATGCAGTTTTCTTCCTGAAATGTATGCAGAAGTGTAAGGTGCAAAAGAATCTGCAGCATCTTACTGCATGTTACCATTACCTTATAAGAATTGAGCAATGTGGGACAGAGTAGGTTTTACTTCAATTGCAGTCCCACTAATTTTTTTTTCTTTTTGCGGAACAGGGGATTGAACTCAGGCCCTTGCGCTTGCCAGGCAAGCATTTATTCTACTGAACCATCTCCCCAGCCCCAAATTTGTTTTTAACCAAAATACCTACCACTCTAGGATTGGCAGAGAGTAGGTTAATAAGAACTGGACTAAATGGAAGGCACTAATTTTCAAACCCGTTCCAAAGTCACAATATATTGGAAAAACCCCTCTAAGCCTTACCTAATTTCACTTGTTTACATCTTCTGCATTAAATGCCTAATAAGTTCCACCACATGCATTTTACAAGCTTTCTTGGGCTGGGGAGATGGCTCAAGAATAAGTGCTTCCTTGGCAAGTGCAAGGGCCTGAGTTCAATCCCCAGTTACACACAAACACACACACACACACACACACACAAAGATTTCTCTGAGGTTTAACCAATAGCTTTTGTGATAAAATACTTCATAATTTGTAGATTTTTAAAAAAATATATTCTGATTTTCAAGTTCTTTAGATACCAGGTCTTTGGCTTGGTCATTTTTATTTTCCCCCATGACTCAGCCAAGTGTCTGAACCCAATCTGGGTTCAATGGCCTTGATGAACACTGGGTGATAAGTTAATCTTTGATCCTACTTTCTCTTTCTGTTTTGTTGTCAATATGGTAGATCTTTTTAGACTTTTATTCTTATATGACTTTATTTATTTATTTATTTATTTATTTATTGTATTTAGTACAGGATCTCATTACACAGATTGAACTTGTAGTGATCCTCTTGTTTTTCAGCCTCTCAAATCCTGGGATTACAAGCACGCACCACCAGGCCCAGTCTTAATCACTGTCTCAGCATGCCCCATGGAGGGGGGCAGCAGGGCTGGCACAGCAGGCTGGGGAATCAAACCCCAGCCTCTGCCTGCCTGAGCAGGCAAGGAGACACATTCTTCTATGGATGTATATCTGCTCCACAGTTAATAATCCCAATCATCTGAGCTCGCTTAGTTTGACTTATTCAAGTCTTTCAAAGAATAGTAACCATATGTTTATACCTTAGATATTCAGAAAGAGAAGAATCTATTTGTGTGTGTCTCCACATAATAAAATAGTTCAATTTCACTCCAATGGCAAACAGTTGGAGAATCAGGAAAAGCCAGCATGCCAGTTCAAAGGCAATCAAGTAAGAGTTCTAACTCAGAAAAGGATCCGTCTTGTTTGGTCTGCTGAGACCTGCAACTGACTGTATGAGGTCCTTCTGTAATAGGTCCGACAGTCTTCTTTACAGTCTTCTTTACGCAGTTTACAAATTTAAATATTGCTCTCATTGATACAATGCCCTCACATGAACACTAACAACAATGCTTGACCAAATATCTGGCCACTCTGTGTACCAATCCAGTTGTCATATAAAATTACCCAAACAATATCTAGCATATCTCAAAGTTAAAAACCACCTGTAAACAAAACTGAAATTCAAAGAGCAAGCCATGAAAACATGGAAACAGATAAAATGAATATTATTAAGTATGCTTTCAAATAAAATATAACATGAATAGAAAAATGGGCAAAGAATATTAGTAGGAAATTCACAAAAATATGTATTAGCAATAATTTTTGGTGTGTGGTACCAGAAATTTAACTCAGGACCTTGTGCTTGTCAGGCAAATGCTTGTTCCATTGAGCTATCTCCCCAGCCCAGCAATAAATTCTTTTTTTGTGGGTGGGGGAGCTGGCTCTGAATGCCTTCAGGGCAGGTTTGAGTTGTGGGGATCGAACCACAGCAACCTGAGCCTAACTGCTTTGTGGAAGCAGCCACTTAAAGAACTGAGCTAAGGAGCAGGCCCCCCAGCAACAAATTCTGAGATTAAAAAAAAATTATCAAGTGATTAAAAGAAACTGAAAATTAAAACAAAGCTGATAAAATTGATGATACTGATAGCATACAAAATGTTTAAAGATCAGTAGTCTCATTGTCTGTAGTGAGACATTTGATTAGGTGCATTAATGCCTATAAAGTGACAGTTTAGGAATTAACTTAAAGCAATTAATAAGATGAACTTAGCAATTCAGATACAAAACTGATAAATGAACATGGAATTATTATAAATAAGAAAATACTAACTAGGCATTAACAATTTTGGTGCAATGCAACATTAATAGGAAAGTAAGAAAATAAGAGGATGCATCCAGTACTTGTGTACTGCTTACAAATGAGTAAACTATAATTAATCTAGATTATAGGACACATTTACAGTAACTTAAATAATGTCTTTGATGTAGGAAATGGTTCACAATATATTAGGTAGAGTAAACAGGTAAAACAGGTCAGAGGAAGCAGATCTAGCATTTTCCTCTGTGTGTATGTAAACAGATGTGTATGTACTTTTTA
This sequence comes from Tympanoctomys barrerae, assembly GCA_002564285.1. Lineage (NCBI taxonomy): Eukaryota > Metazoa > Chordata > Mammalia > Rodentia > Octodontidae > Tympanoctomys > Tympanoctomys barrerae. Next base: position 9,034 of record NDGN011452158.1, read on the forward strand.
TATCTGAAAAATTAGTTGCCAAAGTTACAGTTGAGTCTACCTGTTGGTGTTGACATTAAAGGGAATTTAATTCTTTCTTATTTGCTAAATATAATAAATTCCTATCACCTTCTAAAATTTTTGTCACATGACACAAAATGAGTTGTCCTGTGACTTGATCCACCTTATAGATACTTTGCTATTGTGTATGAAGCATCCACCTTTTCCAGATCCTACTTCCTCTGTTAAGGTTACAAAACATCCACAGTTGTATTACTGTAGACATTGGCTGAGTTATTAGGCAACATTTATTAGGTAAGAACTGTGTGCTTGACTCTGAACCAAACATTAAGACCGTGGTGTGAGACGCAGTGACAAAAGCAGCTTGAGGGAGCTGTGGCATGGTTGCTCCTTAGGCAGAAGCCCTGGTAGTGGGCTGGAACTGGTGGAATGTTTACTGCACTAACTCCTGACAGATGGAGCAGGATTGTCCCTCGGGACAGACACCTTGGGCCTCAGTTGGCCATAGAAGGCAAGGACACAATGGTAGGAGGTAAAGGAAAGTAAGGCCACTTCCTGTGTCCCAGTAAGAAAACCACAGTCAAGGTCACATGCAAGGTGGAAGCTGGGCATCTGCTGCTAAAAGGGTGGCTAGTTTCTCAGCTAATTCAGTATTTTAAAATTTTAGGCTATGTGTTCATAAATACTAGAAACCACTTCTGAAATAGCAAAGTAGTAGTAATGGAGTTTAGTACCATCTAACAGGACAAAATTTTATATTGACTTCAAGGACTAGTCTAACTAGAGATTTCTTCTTGAAGGAGTAATGGAAAGTGAGGTGGTTGGAGACTGTATAACATGAAAATTGAAGGCTCATCCAGACAAGGACAGGGATGTTTTGTTCACTCCTATTTTCCTTTGGGACCTGTCTGTGTTCTCTGCCCAGATCCCTTTTGCACCTTACACACAAGAAGATGAACCCGATCGTGGGACTCACAGTCACTAAATGTATCTTCTGGCCCAGTAGCATCTATGTCACTGGGGATCTTATCAGAAACACAGATTCTTAAGACCCTCTTGCACATATACTCAATCAGCCCATAAATCCAAATTGGAGAACCATAGACATAGAGGATGCAACTTCCATGGGACTGTGGATCAAAATAAATAAAGGGCTACAGTAGCCTAGTCATCCAGTTTTACAGGTTCACAAACAAGTACCTTCTGAAGATATGTGAAGGTAAGTTCCAGAAATAAGCTATTCATGTTTAAAATACCTTTTATTGCAGTATATGATTATTTCTACTTCTTTAGAGGCACTATGGTTAATCTATTATTATGCCTAATTTATAAATTAAATTTGATCATAATTATAGATAAGAAAAAATGTAGCATATATGGAATGGAGTGCTAACTATGGATGGGTTCAGGCATCCACAGAATGATTGCCCTGTGGATAAGAAAGGACTACCATAAATTATAAGATATCTCAAAGGTGTAATACAAGAGGAGAGTTCTCAATGGGAAGACAGTCTCCATGAGGATACAATATTTCACAAGTCTTCTCATTCATGAGCTTCTGTTTCTCTCCTCCATGACTATTTCCCTGAGAAATACTCACAGAAGTGGTCAAGAAGCTGGAATTGAACCTATAGACCAGGACCTGTGTGCTCACAGGGCGGCACAGCATGGGTAGTCCTCGCAGTCTACATTCCCTTTCATAGTGGGGCGTGTGTGCACAGGTCCCAGACCTGGAATCACACAAGTGTGTCATTTCTCCTGCAGCATCAATTAGTCCTTCTCTATTGAACCACTCCTGTTAGCACATGAACACACCGTTCACCATTTCAAACCCTCCACACACAACCTTTTACCTCCTGTTCCCATGCCTTTCTTCATGTATTCCTCTACTTCTTTCCTATTTTCTTTATGACAGAATTCTTCAAAGAAGTTATTTCTACTCATCATTCCTCATTCTATCTTTGTATCTATCTTCCTCTTTCTATGTCTTTTGAAACCACTTTATACCAGCTTTCTTCCCAGATACTCTACCAGAATTGTGCTTCTTGGCTCCTTGATGATGTCCACATGTCAAATAAAATGGTCCTAGATTACTTAAACTCTTTCACTGGTGACTACTAGCTCTCTGTGTCTTGACATATTTGGTTTCCTTTGGTTGCTACTTTCTGAGCTTCCCTTCTACTTCTCACCCTTTTTTGCTCTTAGTCTCCTGATAATTCTTTGTTAGCCTGGGTGCTAGATGCTTTTCACTTCTCCCCCACCTCCAAACACTAAGTGTTCAAGAAACTGTCAAACTTGTGTCTTCTTCATCTACTACCAGTAGATAGATGACACCATTTTGATTTCTTTGTAGACATGAACTCCAGATTTACATCTCTAGTTTGGGTCTTCTCTGTGATCTACAGTACCACCTCTGGAGTATTTCTACTTGTTGTTCAGAGGACGTCCAATTCTGCAACCAAAGCCCACTAAGAATGTACACCAGGACCTGAAGGAATTGTTCCAGGTCAGCTTGCAGATGACTGCAGATGATATTCTTTCTCAAGGGGGACCTCATATTTGAAATATCCCAAATATAAGTTATAATTTATTCCTTTCACCTGCTTCACACCAGCTTCTTGACATCTTCTTTAATAAATTATGGTATCTGTCATGATTTCTTTACCTGCTATCTAATTTATCAGCAAATGGTGTTGACTCCCTGTTCAAACAATGTCTCAACTCTAACCATTTGTCACATCTATCACCTTAATCCACTCCATAGCATTACTCAACATCACATAGGCTATCCCAAGGACCATCCTCTTGGTTTTCCTTCTTCGAACTAAGGATTGTACAATCATTTTCCCATAGAGTATTTTCTTTTTTATATTTTTAGGGAAAGGTCTACAGGGTGTTCAGGGTCTCACTACTAGATTGGACTCATAGTGATCCACCTGTTTACAGCCTCCCAAGAGCTGGGATTACAAAACACCCAGTCTCAATTTCCATCTCAGCATGCCTCTGGGGTGGGGCCAGCATGGCAGGCCCGGGAATCGAATCCCCGGCCCCTGCTCCTGCTTGCAGGCACTTTAATCTGCTTAGCTATTTGGCTGGCCCCCAGTAGAGTATTTAGAATGTTTTTTTTTGTTTGTTTGTTTGTTTTCATTTTTGAGACAAGGTGTTGCTATACAGTTCAGGCTGGCTTTGATCTCACTTTATAGCCCAGGCTGATCTCGAATGCTCAACCAGCCTCCTGAATGCTGGTATTACAGGCATGCACCACCACGCACAGCTTAGAATGAGCTTTAAAAATGTAGAACACATTATGCTTCAAGTCTACATACAACCTCCTCCTGGCTTCACTTTTCACTCACAACAGGTGACAAAGGCTGTGTGACATACAGACCTCATGTGATCTATGGTCATGCCAACTCTCTGATCTCATTTTCTCTCCCACCTTCCTCAACCTTCTGCAGTCCTGATAGCCTACTTCTGTTCCTCCACTACAATGGGTACACCTCAGGACAAGACTTTTGTACATGCTGTCCTCTTTGTTCCTACTATTCTCCCACCAGATACTTATATAAGTCCTTCTTTCCCTTTATTTGGTCTTTACATGTGTTGTCTCATCAGAATATCTTTCCCTGCTCACCCTTCTAATTACATTTCACCCACTCATTCTGTTCTATTTGTCACAGCCCTTGTCACTACCTGACTATTTTGTTACCCTTTGTCCCTATCTGTAAACTCCTTCAGACTCAGAACCATATTGTTCATTGTAAGCATAGGGGATTGGCTAACCCTCAATAGATGCTCAAAGAATAGTTTAGAAAGAGGCCTAAATACTACTGTAGCTTCTTAGAACTGGCATCCCTCTGATGTAGTACTAGAGAAATGGGATATAATATGCAGCACTGAAGAAGCAAGAGCCTCACAAATAGAGTGAGGAGAGAGAGCATGAGGCAGTAGGCTGGAGTGAAGACACTTGTGGCACAGTGCAGACAGGACCAGACAGCACAGCCAGAGCTTGCTGTTGTAGTCTGAGTTAGAAATGAAATCAATACAGGACACACAATGTATAGGATCATTTTACAGTAGTCATGCGAAGAGTTTAGTGTCCACTCACTAAAGACCAAAGAATCCAGCTGATGACGTAGATCCCATGGCAATGTCCTACATGAATCCAATTGAAGATCTAGAGCCCATAGCAATGCCCTTCACAAGTCCCACCAGAGGCCTAGAGCCCACAACAATATCCTGTGTGGCTCTGTTTCACGGTTCTGTACTAAGAAGGCCCAAAGGTTAGTGGTAGAAATTTGACAGTCCGTGCCAGAGAGATGAAGGATCTGTGCCAACAGGCTGAGGGGTCTGCACTGGAGCCAGGAAACAATGCTCAGGGTAAGGACCCGAGCTTCCCTCAAAAAAAGTGCCACAGCTATGCTCAGTAACAGTGAGATCTCAAGCTCCCCTGATGATGAGAACATCTGAGTCTATATCAGGACAACCAGTGTGACAAGCATCTCCCGAACAGTGGACAATGCACCATCTTTCCCTCTGAAGCCAGGCAGATATGCTTAAAGTAAGGACCAGAGCTGCCACAAAATGATAGCAGCCATTCTCAATGACAAGGTCTAGAGCTCCTCTGAGGATGAGAACAGCCAAGCTTGTATCAGGAAAGCCAGCGTGGCAACTCCTCCAGCAGAACAGCCCCAGGAGAGCCACCAGATCCCTAACAACACCACTTCTCTGTCTCAAGTTCTCCCTTTGATGCTGTTGGCAGCAACCCTCAGGTAGGTGTCCCACACCCTGCACCATGCTGATTCAATTCAGCTAGCTGTTACAAGTTGACCACCAGTTGTCAATCCACCATATACCTGCTCTCCAAGTACCATTGTACCAGTGTTGGCCCAAGGAGCTGCACTCACCCTGAGTCTTTTTTCTTTTTAAATGTATTTAGTACAAGGTTTACAGGGGCTTGCTACACAGATCAGACTCATAGTGATCCTCCTATTTTCAGCCTCCCAAGCACTGGGATTATAAGAGTGCGCCACCACATCCAGTCTCAGTCCCCCTCTCAGCGCACCCGGGGGTGGGGCCAGCACAGCACTCCAGAAATCGAAACACCCTTAGGTCTCAGGAAGCATAAGGGTAAAGAAAGTTTAAGTGATTATTCAGATATTCAAATATCTTGTACTGACTCTTTTTGCATATAGGATGAGTAAAACTAAGGTCTTTATCTTCAGTTTTCTTTATGGTTATCATCCTCCTTTCTACTTGCTCTCAGCCCCTTTCTCTTTCATGTGTTTTTCTCTACTTCTCTCTTCCATAAAGCTACCGAATCTAGGCGTCAGACTCCTAGTGACTGAGACATTTTAAAGCAACTTTGTATCTTCTGCCAGCGTCCTAACGCATCCTCACTACAGACTGCTCACCTGTTTTACAGCCCAATTCTGTGACAGTGGTCTGCTTACAGCCCCCTGCTTCATCTTGAATTCTTGTGGTTTTTCTCCTTCTCCCTTGAGTTCATCCAAATGCAACAGATGTACTCCCTGAGTAGGAGGAGTTATTACTACTCCAGTCCTTGCTCTGGCACTCGGTGGTAACCAATCTTCTCAGTCCAGCTCATGAGTGTCTCCTGCCTTTCCCCACCACTGTTTCTCTTTCCATCTCCTCTCCACTCATCTCCCTTGAGACTGCATTTGGTAAGAGGTTTTTGTGGTTCTTCCTTCTATGCCTTTGTACATATTAATTTCTCACTTCATTTGAATGTTAAAAATAATTCCTTTAGTAAGCCTTTAATTGGTATCATCTACGCCTGATCCTAAAGAGACAGAATATCTGAGCTCTCAGCCTGGTCCTTGTGGAGAAGACTGGGCTCCACTACAGTATTAATCTCAAGGCAGGATGCTTGCAGGAGGCTGAGAACCCCACCTGAAGCTGCCCCCTACCCCCACAGCCCTACTGAGCCCCCTTCCTTGCCATACGCTCTCCACAGAGAGATTTGTGGGTTTTCTGGGTCCAGATTCTGGCAACACAAGCCAGAAAGAGGGCTTCCTCACACTCTGCCATCAGCCCACCTCCTGGCCTGGCCTATCTGTTAAAGCAAGAGGAGGGGCTGGGGAGATGGCTCAGTGGAATAAGCGCTTCCCTGGCAAGTGCAAGGGCCTGAGTTCAATCCCCAGTTCCACAAAAAAAAAAGCAAGAGGAAAAGAAAGAGGAGAGGTAGAAAAAAAATCTTTCCCTAAGGCTATGAGACAGCTTTGGCTATAATATAAAATTACCCTTTATAATATTTGAGGTAGGTACACAAAGATGGGATCATTTTATTTCATTTGAGATACTGTCTGGCCCCTATAAATCTTATATGACATTATGAGAAGTTTACCCATTTATACTTGGCTTTGCACATTGAAAAGATAAGAAATATATCTCAGCATAAACTGAGGATGACATGTAATAATTAATTTATCATAATCTTTTACATTTCTCACATGAAAGATAAGAAAAATAGAATGAAGTTTCGAGATCTGTGAAAGTTAAACTTTGTCCTTCAGATTCACAGAGAACTGCCTTGAAATGTGTGTAATTATGTCCGAGAAATTGTATGGCTTAAGGCAGGCATTGGTGTGTGCAGCAGGAAACAAGATAGAATGTGATGTGCTCATCTAGAAAGTGGGCAAGATTGCAGCTTCTGTCCTATACAGAAAGCCCGGGCTTAGGAGATAGCTCAGTAGAATAAGTGCTTACCTGGCAAGCACAAGGGTCCAAGTTCAATCCCCAGTTCTGGAAAAAAAAAAAAAAGGAAAGAAAGAAAAAAAGGAAAGAAAAAGAAAAAAGAAAAGAAAGCCCACCACTAGATTGATGTGCTCCAATACAGATGCTGCTCAACTTATGGCTGGGGTTTCATCCAGATTAAGCCCCTCCTAAACAAAAAATGCACTTCATGCCCCTAACATACCCAGCATGCTGGGTAAGCAGCACCGTTCACACCAGAAGATCAGTGGTTTCCCTTCACGACTGTGTGGCTGCAGCAACAGCTGGTGCCCCGCACTGAGAGGAGTGTGCTCCATGCCTCATCTATAAAAGAAAATACACATATAGTCATAGATATAGGTATAGATGCAGGCCATCGATGAAAGCAGATGTCATTTTCTTTTCCCATTACTGGACTTTAACTTGGAAACCTACAAGGATTGATGAATGCTAGAAGGACAAAAAGTAAGGCTTTGAAGTGCAGTGAAGCTTTCAATAATATCAAGATTGGGTTGCACTAGTTGCTAGATGCAAGACGTGAAGACGTCAGGGTTATGGAGACTTCAGCGCAGAAGGACAAATGGAAAACCCTTGGGACACAGAGTGGACAGCAACCTCAGCATAGACCTAACCAGGAAATGCCAGTTCATTTGCACAGTAGCTCCTCATCCGCAACTCAAAAAAATTGGAAGAAGCTGTGTATGTTCTCTTTGTTTCCAAAACTCAGTCCAGCTCCCTCTTGACCCATTGCTGTGCAGTTTGGCAGCTTGCTTCACATTCTGTATGATCATTTCTGTTGGAAGCACTTGTTTGTGAGGACCACAGACTCATCATGCAGCAGGGCTGCTGCTTGGAAAGTCTTTGGGGCCCTGACCAAACACATTGCCCCCCTCTGCACTGGGCTTTCCTTCTTGGAATCTACTTTCTCTCTTTATATTTTTGTTCTTTTTCTTAATAAGTCTTCTGTTCTGCTGTTGAAACTTTGTGCTTTCTACAGATTCTCATTTCTAAACTTTATATTGTATTAGTGCATGTCCAGAGTATATAATATTTACATTGCCTACGGGGAGCTGGTACACATATGTAACACACTTTATTTCTTTCTCTATCTCCTTTCCTTCATTCCCTTGCCTCTCCCTCCATTGCTTGGTCCACTTTCCTCTTGCAAAAGATCTGCCTTCCTGTTTTCTGTTACCATCTTTCATTTGTCTTTATTTCTATTTCGGATCTCTCATCTAACTGTGCTCTATGTAGCTACATGTATTTAGGGTTCTGAGTTTAAGTCTGAGCAATGGCTATTTTTAAGAAATGGGAATATTCCAGAGAAAATTCTTCTTTTAAATTTTATGGCATAATTCTTTTTTATCTTCCCAGTTTCCTGATAGTCATAAAATGAAGAAAACCTATTCATTTCATCCACCTATTCATTTCATCCTTGATAGTTAATCTACTGAAACAATACTTGCTGCCCATATTGGAAGAATGAATACTTGCTTTATTTTTTAATAAATTTGGATTCTGTGATTTTTACTGACTAGTAGCACAACTGATATACTCTCTCTCCATTCTCATTCCTATAAGCATTTATACTCCACATATGCTGTGGTTTTTTATTTTCTTATGCTGTGCTGTCTTATCCTAACCACTTTTCCTCTCTCCGAGCTTTGCCTAATGCCATTTGGTGAAGTCCAGATTCACTATCAACTCTTCCAGTGAGTCTTCTCCAAAACTCCCCAAAAGCTGCTGGTTATAGTCCAAATCTTCCCACTAGTGACCATTTCTCATGGTATTAAGTCAACATGTAGTAAAGTATCTACAAGTATTACTTGAAGTTAGCAAGAAGCAGAAATTCATCTAGTCAGAGGCAAGTTCCATTTCTTCAGTGGATGTCTTTTTTTCTGGCACCAGGAGTCTAACTTAGGACCTTGAGATTGCCAGCCTACTGAGCTATATCTTCAGTCCAGGTTCTACTTCTTTAGGATTCTACTGCAAAAAAAGAGAAGCAAGAAGGAAGAAAATCACCACAAGAATTCTGGTGATTGTTTAGCTGACTGGAGAACCTGGGAAAATACATCTGCTCTTAGAAAGCAAGTTGCCTAATTTTTTTTAAATCAGGGAATTGTCCTAAAAGATTATTGTGGCCATCCTTATTTACATATATTGAGTGTTATCTATTCAACTGGTTCAATTAATATGGTTCAATTGACATTAAAATCACAATAATATTGTTTAAATCTATTATCCTATACAGTAAACTATGGTAAAAAATAATACAAAAAACCTAAATAGTTTTTCAAAGTCATTAGTCAAAATGAAGAAAAGAGAGGTAGAAAATGATGAAGTGTGATTGGGAGGGAGCAACCATCACTTGGGGACCAGTTTCACTCTGCCCAGCAGTGCACTCAGGTCTTTCTGCTCAGCCATTTGGAGGACTGGTGCCATAGATGGTCATTACTCATCATCACTAAAATTCAAAGCTGGGGATAGGGAGATGGGTCAGTAGAATAAGTGCTTGCCTGACAAGCACAAGGGCCTGAGTTCAATCCCTGGTTCCGCCAAAAAAAACAAAAACAAAAAACTAAAATTCAAGGCTTTGCCCATTGACTCCAATGGTATTAAATGAGTACAATGATAATGAGATAAGATGTTAGTGACTATGATGCTAATTTTCATGAGGAAGAGAAAGCATTTTAGCCCATTATATTCAAAGTTACACATTATGCATTTCCTTTCCAAGCCAGTGTTTTCTTAGTTAACCAGGGGAAATCAAAGTTTTAATGTCCCACCACTGAAAACTAGGAATTTTTTTTCTTGCTAGACTGCTTTACTGAAGAATTTGATAAATACTCAGCATGCCAATCATATTTGTGAATGACATGAAATTAAAAGTGATGTGCAAGTGTTTGCTTATTACCAATACATGAAAATATTGTATATATGCAAATAGATGAACCTCTAAGGTGGAAATGTGGTTGTGATTTACATAATTATATTTCTTTTATTATTTTTAAAATTTTTAAAGTAATTGCATTTAGAAAGAAATAGCAATGAGACAGTTTCAAAACAGGTTAGTAGGACAGTTGCAATAATTAATAC
>NDGN011452163.1:0-11329 GCA_002564285.1 Tympanoctomys barrerae
TGTGTGTGTGTGTGTGTGTGTGTGTGTGTGTGTGGTATTTTAGGGAAGGGTCTACAGGGTGTTCAAGGTCTCACTAAAAGATCGGACTCTAGTGATCCACCTGTTTACAGCCTCCCAAGGGCTGGAATTATAGGCATGCCACCATGCCCAGTCTCAATTGCTGTCTCAGTGCACCCTGGGGGCGGGGCCGGCACAACAGGCCCAGGGATTGAACCCCTGACCCCTGTGCCTGTTTGCAGGTGCTTTAATCCACTGATGGTACTAGAGATTGAACCCAGGGCCTCACATGCTAAGCAAGCTCTCTACCATTGAGCTACAGCCAGCTTGCTTGCTTGCTTTTCTCTCTCTCTCTCTCTCTCCCTCTCTCTCTCTCTCCCCCCCCCCCATGGTAATGGAACTTTAACCTTCGGCCTTCACACTGAGGTACATCTTCAGCCCTTGTTTATCTTTTATTTTGAGATACAGTCTAAGGTGCCAAGTTGCCCTGACCAAACTCGAACTTGCCATCCAGTGAAGTCAGCCTCCACAGTAGCTGAGATTATATCAAGCAGCACTGCCCATGGCTGGGGATGAGCAGTTTGCTTCAAACTAAGGCAGGAGCAGGAATAGTTCCAGACATACCAGGTTGGAGAGGTCTATGAGACAACTATAGAGGGGTGTGGGAGTCAGCCAGGCCCATGGTCCTGGACATAAGAAGCAGCACATAAGGATAAGGGGGGGGGGGTTCAGCACATGGTAGTTGGAGTCATGGGTGTGCTGGAGCCCCACAGAGCAGAGTACAGAGGGGAGAGGTCCAGGCGTCTCTCAGGGAGCCCATAGTGAGAGATGGTGAGGGGAGGGGCAGCTGGTAAAGCAAGCTATGAGGAGAGAGATGAGGATGTAGCCCTCAGTGAAGCCAGGGGTAGAGTGAGGAGGACAGAGTTAAGGGCTACAGAGGCCAGGGAGGTAAGGGAAGTGTCTGTTATGCAGCATCAGTTGGATTGGGATAGGACATGGAGAGGGGGATGGAAAGAAAGCCAAACTCTGATTTGGGAAGTGGAGGCTTGGAGGACATCAGTGTCACACTCCCTTCTGGGGCATTTTGAGGAAAGAACTGAGCCATCACAAAGGTCCAAAATGAAGAGAAGAAACAGCCCATCCCACAGCAGAGGCCAGATCTCAAGCCCCATGCCCTGGAAAAAGCGAAGGGCCCTGTTTGTTAGCACATTAGTGGCCTTTCTCCCAGCGTACTGTGTACCTCAGAAGGGCCACTGGGCTTCTTGAGTTTCCAAACTTGAGGGACAGCCAGGGTGGCAGTGAGGTATTCTGTGTTTTGACACTGGGGAGCATTTGAAGAAACTATTCTGCTGCTGCTGAAAAGCATCTGAAAGACCATTTCTCTAGTCATATTTCAGATTGTAAAGTGAGGCCCAGAGAAAAATCAGCCACAGAGCCCAACCCAGGACAGATGGAAGTGATGCAAACCCAGACCTAACTTTGGGAGTATTCTTGCCAGAGCCCTCCCACAGCCCCCAGAAGGAAAGGGCTATGGCATAGCCAAAGCCAGGGCTGTTACAGGGCTGTGCCCAAGGCAGAGCCCTGCAGTTAGAGGAAAGAGACAGCCAGGAAAGCGCACACACAGCCTGTGGCATACAGCACATGCTGATGAGAGGCATCGGCTGAGCAGGCTGCCCGCAGCCCAGGAGCAGGGCTGCCTTCCTCCACGTCCCACTTGCCTTGTGTGGCCACCCAGTGGCCTCCCTCAAGGCTGGCTGGCCTCAGCCCCAGCCTATCTCATCACACACTCTTTTCTTCCCTCAGTCTGCCCAGGCAAGCCCATGAATAGAACATTAAAGGCAAAACCTTCTAAAAGAAAAAGCAGCTCCCTGGTAGGAGTCGCCCCACTAAATGTCAAATGCAGAGCAAGGCTTCCTGCCTTGTGTGCTTCTCACTAATGGAGGCACCTTAGCCTCCATAGCCCATCATCCAATCACCCTATAAATAAATCATCGTAAGAAGAATGCCAATTTTCCCCCTAGGGCCTCATGAATCCCTCTATATAAGCATATGTAAAGGCCTCCTTCACTATGAGTTGGCTCTGGTGCCCAGAGAGGGATGGCAAACTCTGACTGGACAATGTGGGAGGCAGAAGCAAACTTTCATGCCACTGCCATGGGCTGAGAGTTGAGAGCTCAGCTTTTCTCTTGACTCAGGGAAGACTTTTGCTCAATTTCCTACAGACTGATGCAGCTGTCACCACAACACCACTACCCTCTGGAAACAACCCAATAAACTGCCAAGAGGCCCCTCTCTGGGGGCTGCAGTGGTCTGTCCCCTGGCAGACGTGTGATGAGTCGTGCTCAAGCACTCCCTGCGAGGGTGGGCCACACACCCACTCGCCAAGCTTTGTTCCCGACATGTGGTACACAGCGCTGGCCCGCCCACTCCCAGGGCCCCTCACCAGCGCACCATGGCACCAAGCCACGCTAGTGGACCGAGGGCGTGATGCCAGCATCTGCTCCAGTGCACTTGGGGTGCAGCACTCTGCAGCAGCAGACCTCTGCTGTGCACACTCTGGGAGACTGTTGCATGCTTACCAAATATGTCTCTGCCCACACATACACATGCATGCACATGCCTGCACACACATGCATGCACACATGCACTGTGTGTTGTGCCAACCCACTTTCTGTGCTAGCACTGAGGAATACAGAGTGGCTCCTGGGAATCAGATAGCAGGGACTGTCCTGTTTGGTCCCCAAACCTCACTGACTTCAGAGAGTAATCTCAGGCCTGGAAGCACCCACCGTATCTGTTACATCAGAAACCACCTCACTTCCAAGGAGGAGCCTCCACACCAAAGCGGACTGTACTCTTCTCCCTGATATCAGCTAGACTCTGCCTCACTTCATCTTCCCTCTTTCCAACAGAACTGCTGGAAAAATTAGCCTCTCTGGGGCTCAGCCTCTGCAGGAAGGGGAGGGCCTCTGTGTCTAGAAGGTGCTGTCCTGGATGACAGACTAAGACTGGGCCATGGTAGTAGAGGAGCAGGTGCAGGTAGAGGGTCTGTCCCAACCAGCCAGCTAGCTGCTGCCCACCTGGACCAGTGTGTTCTGGAGCTGTTGCTTTTCAGAAAACCATCAATCAGTGTGGGGTGTGGCTATGTTGGCCAGGCCATCAAGTCAGCCGGGAAGGGAAGCATCCTACAGGAAAGACCCAGCCCCCAAAGAGACAAGACCTTGACCTTTCTGAGGGAGAGAAATGTAGGAAGGAAGGTGGTGGCCTACTGTCCCATCTCGGTCCACAATCAAGAAATCTGTGCAAAAGATACAAAAGTGAACAGAACAGAAGAGGACAGGAAGCGTGAGACAGTGGCTAGGACTCCATTTTCCAGCCAGAGGGCCTCCTGGAGAAACACAGGAAGGCAGTGCATGGGAACTACCAGGACACAAATGATTCAGCAGCCTGCAAAACAAATGTCACAGAGATCAAGACAGATAGGCACATGAGACAATGAAGCTTAGGGGCTAAGAATGCCAAGAAAGTATGGGCTTGGTAGACAGGCCTAACTCGGCAGTTTGTCAGTTGAGTGACCCAGAGACTGCATCTGCCTGTGCCTCAGTTTCCTCATTTTGTGGTACTAGGTATTGAACTAGAGCTTTGTGCAGGCTAGGTAAGCACTCTACCACTACGCTACATTCCCAGTCCTTTTTCGAGACAGGGTCTCAAATTCATGATCCTCTAGCCTCAGCTTCCCAAGTAGCTGGGATTACAGCCATGCACCACTACATTGGGCAGTTTCTTCATCTTAAAACTGGAGAATAAGCCCTTGAAGATCTTGCAGGGTGTCTATGGGGTGAGAGATAAGACATAGAGGACTCTCAACTTGGCCCATAGGAAGTAATCAGTAAATCCATTCAGCCATTGTCAGTTAAGTGGACAGGGATTGCCATAGCAAGCTATAAGGCAAGTAAGTAGGAAAGAATAGCCCACGTCCTGCTGCCTGTTTCCAGCTACACACATATCTCCTCCACACAGGCTCAGCCAACCATGGTCTGTGAGACCCCAGGCAGCTTTGCCTTGCTGTAGGGATGGACACTCAGCCAGTGATTCCTCCTCACCCCAGCCCATCAATATCTATGAACATTGTTGCACCTGGGCCCCCTAGCTGTGGAGCTAATGACTTCCTTGGTCTTCTCCCAGGCCTTGTGGGAGCCTTCATACTGGTCCCCTGCCATCTTCTTCCCCCTAACTCACTTCCATCCAAGGTAGCCTGGCCATTGCACCCCAAGGAAAGGGCTGCTTCCGGCACTCATCGTGGAGGGCCTGCCTTCTGCTGTCCCTGGAGGCTCTTGTTCCCATTTCACTAGCTATTTTGCTTTCTTGGCCATCTGTTCCTTCCCTGTCATCTCCTTTCTGCTTTAACCTTAACCACCACTTTGCTGCAGATGGTACCAAACAGATCTGTTCTTGACATCCTTCAAGATGCTGCCCTGTCCTGTTCATCTCATCAGAGTGAACTGCTCTGTCCTTTCTCAGGCCTCAGTCCCAAAGATGTGGCCAGAGCTTGGAGCTGGATTCATCCCATAAGCTTCTTCTTCCTTGGCTCTCTCTGCTGTCAGCTCTGAACAGATCATGGGGCAAACACCTACCCCTTTCCTTGCCCTTTCTTTTTCCTAATGAGACTTTTTTCCACACTTGGCCAAGAACCTCTCCTGGCATCAAGTGTATGTGGGCTCTAGTTCCCTCTCTGGTCTCCAGAACAGTGTCATTTCATCCTCTGGAGGGCCGGGAGCTGGTTGGCTGTGGTAAAGACCAAAAGTTTTGGGGCTAACGCCTACAATGAAGGAACCAGAGCCCATGCTGGGAGTTTGGATGCTAGACACTTTCCTCCAAATAAAACAAAACAACAACAACCAAACCATATCTAAAGACTGCAGTGAAGAATTGGCCCCATATTGACAGGATAAGAACTGAACCAAAAAACATCATCTGTGTCGCCTGAACTCCCAGGGATAACACCGCACTGCTGTCCTGGCTCCTACTGTGGCCACCGCTAAGAGTACGCATGTATGGGCTTTTCTTAGCGAACCTGCCTATCTCTCTACCAGGGTGTCTTAATGCTTCCCTAAATTCCTCATTTTGGCATAAGGTCCAGGACGTTTGAGGAGAGAAGCAGCACATTAGAAACTACAAATGAAGGAAACATTTTGGTGAGGCTGGTTCCAGAAGATGACAATCCTTAACTGGGACCAAAGTGAACTGGGAAGACTGAAATGGCACTTTAGCACTTGGTTTTGGGCTAAAAAGCCTCACATGGCAGCCCTCTAGAGAGAGGATATCCTACTTCCCCTCCACACTTCCTCTGTAACAGGAAAGAGAATCTTGGCTACCCATGAATACCCTTCTCTCTTTTCTTCATTGGGGCTAATAGGGGCACTTTAGCTCTGAGTTCTGTTTGTCCCAAAGAGAGGCAGAGATGGAGCCTTCTCATACATAGCCACAGGAGGGCTTTGATCACCTAGGGAACCTCTGGATTCAAATCCACAACCACTTGATGCACTATGATCCCTCCTTCCCTCTCATCCCTTCTTCCTACAAAGGACAAGCCCAGTTCAGCCACCAGGCCAGCCCATCAGCTATGGAAACCAAGAGAACAAAATGCATCTTACTGGGTTGCAGGCCTTAATCTAGCTCTTGCTGAATTATTCAGGGATGGCATTAACTTATAAATGAGTGTGTTTGACTGATTTTGTGGTTGATGTACAGATAAATTCTAATGAAAGACAGCTACAAGATTTTAAATTATTAATTAGACTGCCACTTAACAAAGCCTATTTGGCACTCTATTTCCTTGCTTAACAAGACAAAAACTTTAAGGAAAGGCTCTGTATTAGCCCAGAGGCTCTTGATTTGCATTCTGTTTTTATAGCTCTAAAAATGAAAACCATAGATCCTGACCTTAAGCAGGCCACTTCTGGCAAAGTGAAACCCCCAGCAGGCTGTCCTTCCTTCCTGGATGTTGCTGGATGGCTCAGGGCCTTACTTGTCCTGCACGCTTCTCATCTCTTGACCAGAGGCTTGCTTTTTATATCCCGGGTTCTGCCAGGGTAGGCTAGGAGATGGGAAAGCAGGCAGAGCAGCTGCTGAAGCCTTCAGCTACCAGCACTGTCAGCAGCTACATCCCACGGGGGCTCCTCTGGTTCACAGAGGTAGGACTAGGACCAATAGTGTCTATTCATTAAGAGACGTGAGCTGCTACCCTCCCCCCACAGCCTGGCAGGAGATAATCAGAAATCACAGAGATGATTCTCATGGACCAAGGTCTGCTCTTCCCTCTTCCACAGGATCTAGGGAGAGCTATTCTTTCTTTATCCTTCAAATCCTTTTCTGGGCCAGGGAGAAAGCTGAGAGGCATAAGCATCTGCCTCACAAGTGCAAGGTCCTGAGTTCGATCCCCAGTACCACACACACAAAAATAGAAAATAAATAAACAAATCCTTTTCAAATAATAAACTATTAAGCTTACCATGTAGACTATCTCTGATAGGTAGCAACCATCTCAACTTATCCTGTAACATTGTTGTTTGGAGCCTTTGGGAACAATTCTCCAAGCAGATACTTCAATGGCTATCACCCTTCACATTAGCTGGAGGGATACCTCTGGCCATGGGTACACACCTAGAATCTACACAAAGAATCTGAGTGTCTCCTACATGTGTGCAGAAGACATAAATTCAAGAGATCTAGATCAGGGACTAAGCTACCCAGGAAAGGACCAAAACAAAAGCCATTTGCCCACACAGTGTCCCAGTGGCAGTGTCCAGGCCACACCAGCACATTCCAGCCTAGCCAATGGCTTCTGTGCTCTGCCTCCCACTGGCCAATCTACACACAAACCTGTCTGTTGGTGGAATCCCTCCCTGGGCCAACCAGGCCCCCAGGCTATGCAGGAAGGGAAAAACAGCCCAAGTGGCAAACACATGTGACTGCCAAGCCTCCAGTGGCCACCTCTTGAGCAGAGTAAGGAACCTCCCCTGGCCCCTCCAGGGAGCAGCCCCCAGAATGCACTGGGCTTATCCAGAGCTGGGCCTCTGGTTAGCCAGGATGGGAAAGAAACCTCCTGGTCACTGCTGGAGCCTCTCTGGGTACCTAAACCATAGAAATCCAGTATGTGGGCTGTTTTGTGGCTCATTTTTAATTGTAAACTGCCAAAAGACAAAAGACCAATGGGACATGAGATGTCAGATCTTTTATATTATTTCCATCACAGATCTGCAGCCCAGACACAGTGGCCACCTTTTTAAACTGCCCGAGAAGTTCTCCCCCCGGCAAGTTTACACACTCCCAAGCTTCTCAGACCAAGATCTGTGCTCAGTTCTGTAAAAAGAGCCTTCTCTGAGCAGAGACCCTTGTGTCAATGCTGCTGAAGTACCTTTGAACAGGGAAAGGAACAGAGTATATCCATGAAGCAGTTTCTCCAACCAGCCACTGAGACCTTTTCCACACCACAGCAAAAAGTAGCAGTTTCCCGGGTTCTGCACCTACCCACGTGGAGGGCACAAGTCATACACAAGTTTGTGACTGTTCCTACACGACAGGGCAATCAAGCCTCCAAGGATGGTCCAGGCTGGGACCCTGTTCAGCCTTTCCTGCCCCCTCGGAAGAGGTGGTTTCTTCACCCACCTGTCTGACCTGCTTATCTGAGTCTCTTCCATCACCGCTACTTTTCTCCGCTCATCTCCAGGCTTCACTTCTCCCCATCTCAGCCACCTCCCCCAGCCAGATTTCTCCTTTCCCATCCTGCTGTGAGGTCAGAATCTTGTGCTTACGACACCTCGGTCTGTTGCCATGGAAACAGGGGCGGATTAAGGCTGGAGCTCGGAGCTCAGGGATCAGGCCCCTCCACTACCTGGGCGCCAGCCTCCGCCGGCTCTTGCGGGGGGGAGGCAGCCCGCCGTTGGCGCTGAGGCTGATCCACCACCCAGCCAGAGCCAGAGACTAGGGTGGTGCAGGCAGGGTGCTATAGGCCCCTAGGACCTGAGAAGGGAAAGAAACAGGAGCAGAGGCCGAGCAGGAGACAGCGGGGCCCGCGGGCGGATGGCACGGTCACTCGCCCTCCCTTAACTCCGAGGGGCAGCACCCTGCACTACAACCACGTGGGGGCGCGGCGGGACATCTTGGGCTCCCGCGCCAACTTTGCCGCGCTAGATGCCTGTCTGCTGGGGAGTCCGGGTGGGGTGGCTGTGGAGTCAGCTCTCTTCAAGTTGAGCCGGCTGGCCTCGGCGGCGCAGCCTGCCCGCGCCGCCCTCCTCTTTAAGTCCCTCCACTCCGAACATAAAGAAAGTTTGAGGAACTGGACTTGAAGCTTTTGTCATTCCCCACCCTCGGCCGCTGGGCGCCTAGTGATCGTCCCTGGGGACAAAGCAGGCGGCCGCTTGGAAAGGTGTCGGCGACCTCCCCCCCCACTGCGAGAGCTAGGGCGCGTGGCGAGCGCGGGGCCGCGCTGTGCCTGACTGCCGGCTGCTCTGGACCGCGGGTGGACCTGACCTCGTGGAAGCGGCAGGCACAGAGGCAGCTGTCGCGCGGGGCTTGGAAGCTGCAAGTACAAAAACTTTACAATGGCAAACCAAAGGTCCCAGGAGACCAGCTCCCCTTTTAGCACAATGCTCAGTTTGATCTCGGACTGCCCCTTCCAGTCAGAATCCTAAGCCTGGCCATTTGGTTGGTGGAGCAAACCCCGTGTCTCGTTACAGGCCACCGAAGGGAACTGAGCTCCAGCAGCAGCTCCTCGGTGGGCGCGTCCGACAAAGCCAGCCAGCTCGCTGGTAGCTGCCTACTGGACCTCGAGTCCAGGCGCTGGACAGCTCCTCGGCTCGTGGCTCTGCCCCGTGCACGCGACTCCAACTTGCCCCTGCGGCTCCAACTCACCTTTGCGAAGCATGTTGGCCGCGGGGCTGCCGCTACGAGGTCGGCCTAGGCGCGCTCCCTCTCGGGATCCAGATTCAAATCCCTGGGCGCCAGCTGCAGCTAATCCGAGCGCGTCGAGGAGGGGGCAAACCCGGGATCCGAGTGTGCCCGGTGGCTCGGCCCCTCAGGGGCATGGTGAGCCCGAGCCCCGCGCCGAAGGCACCGGCGCCCGCCAACGACCGAGGCTCTGCCTGGCAGCTCGGTGCGCTCCCTCAGCCCCGGGGCAAACCGATTGCTCCACGGAGTCGGCGGCCTCTTTGTGCTTCCCGGAGCACTTTACAGGAGGTTTTGATGGAGGACACCGCCCCCCGGCCGGCCAGCCGACGGCGGGCCCCTCCTCTCCGCCCCCTCGGGCAGCAGCCGCGGTGACTGCTGCAAAAGGGCGCTCGCAAGCACAGCCGAGCTCCGGGGAAAGCGCCCGGCGCGCGTTTGCAGGACTGAGAGATCGGCGGAGCGGGGCGCCTCCCTTCCTCCCCCCGGCTTCCCCCACCTCTCCTCCTCACTCCCTCCCTCGCTCGTTCGCTAGCTCCCTCCCTCCCGCTCCACTCCCCGCCCCCGCTCACGGAGCGCCTCCCATACAAAATTTATGAAAGTGCTCTCAGCTCGCGGTGCCGAGCGCCGTCCTATTCCCAGGGCAGCGGCGCTCAGCCTTGCGGCGCCGCCTCCCAAGGTGTTTTCGATGCGCTCCCCCCGGGGACGGTTCTCCGCCCGAGTCCGAGTCCGTCCAACTACCTGCCCCAGGCCCCGGGCCGGTCTGCGGGCCACTTGAAAGCCCCTCAGGGCCCCGCAGGCTTCTCCAAGCCCGTACTCGCAGCCCAGCCCCCGCCAGCTCGCCCTTCTCGGCTGGAGGTCATCGGGAGAGTGGCTGGAAGCGTGCGCCCTGCCGACCGCCTGGGACACGACGACCGCCGCCCAGAGTCCGGGTCACAAGTCCACACCCCTGCCCCATCTCCTCTTTAGCCAGCACCCCTTCCCCGCCGAAGCTCGACGGTTTTTGTCCCACCACCACCACCACCAAAAACAACTCCAGCGAACCCAGATATTCCCCACCTCGCGTCCTAGGACACGGTTCTTTGAGGGGAGGAGGTGCGGGGCAGCAAGCATTCGGGGAGATCTAGTGCAAACTCCATAGGGAAGGACAAGTGTGGGGTTCCGATGGGCTATTTCACAGGAGGGGGGCTTCTGATCTCCTCAGACCCCCGCCCCGAGATTCGCAGAAAATGGAGGAGGCACCACTTAGTAAACGGTCCCACACAGAGCCCACAGGGCTGGGTATAGAGAAGGTTGAAGCCAACAAGATCCTGGTTGGAGGCCGGCACCCCCTACTGGTCTGGGACGGGAGGGATTCAGAGGGAGAAAAAAAGAACAGACCAAGTCACTCCCTCTATAATTATGTGAGGCGCTACTATTTCCGAAAATTTAGCTAATAAGACAAAGTCCCTGTCCTCCTGGAGTTTACATTCTTTTGTTTTGTTTTGTTTTTTGGGCAGAACCGGGGATTGAACTCAGGCCCTTGAGCTTGCCAGGGAAGCACTTATTCCACTGAGCCATCTCCCAGGCTCTGGAGTTTACATTCTAATAGGATCAAATGAAAAAGGTCCAGATGACAATGATCCTTGGAAGGGGGGAAAAAAAAGTAGGATATTGTTCTGGAGCTGACATAGGGCCTGGGAAGGCTGCTTTGTGCAGGTGACATCTAAGCTAAGAACTAAAAAACAAAACAAAACTAGGGGCTGGAGATGTGGCTCAGTGGTAGAGTTCTTGCCCTCAGTGATCTCTAACACCACAAAAAAACAAAAAACCAAAACCAAACAAACAAACAAAAAATCCTTGGGCTGGGGAGATAATTCAGCCATCTAAGCACCTGCCTGGCAAGTGCAAGAACCCAAGTTTGGGCCAGCCAGATAGCTCAGTGGACTAAAGCACCTACTTAGGCAAAGTGCAGCGGCCAGGTTTGAATCCCCAATGTGCCCTGCTGGCCCGCCCCAGGGGCACACTGAGACTGAGACTGGGCATGGTGGTGCACACCTGTAATCCCAGCACTTGGGAGGCTGAAAACAGGATCACTACAAGTCTGATCTACATAGCGAGACCCTGTAATCCCTGTAGACCCTGTACCAAATAAACCCAAATTTGATCCTCAGTACCTCCTGCTAGGCTGGCCACCAAAACCATGTATGGTGGCTCTTGTCTGTAACCCCAGTGCTGGGGAGGCTAAGACAGGAGGATCACCATGAATCTGAGCTGTGTAGTGAGACTCTGTACTGAAATACATAAATTATATATAATATATGTATATATATTATATATATACATATATTTATTTATTGGCAGAACCAGGGATTGAACTCAGGCCCTTGTGCTTGCCAGGGAAGCGCTT